>BMAW01053746.1:60316-108688 GCA_019974015.1 Nephila pilipes
TGGATGAAATATACTTATGGAAGGAAAGAAGTCCATAAATATATTCCTTTTTGGAAGTCCATTCCAAAAAGTTGTCTCCAAAGCTTAAGTGGTTAGTTTTGGTCATATGGTCATCTGCTGCCATATAATATTTAATTTCCAAATCAATAGTACAATTGTTTTAGCGTTGATTAACAGATGACAGCAACAAAGGTGACACTACGTGCTATAACAACTCCATCTGTTGTAAGAAAAAAAGTTTTATAGTCTCCTCGTATTTTACCTGTTTTCAACAAATAAAGGCTTATTTTTGTTTTACCCTTCAACTGAAAATTATTATTAAAAATTGAAAGTATTCTAGAATTAAAACAGTTATGAAATATATTTATTAGATTTCTGAACAATTAGAAGCTTAGTTTAGCATTACCAAGAGAATATAAGATTTTTATCTCAAATATACAAGAATATTTAATTTGTCGTTAGGAGACTGTAATAAATAAATGTTTTTAAATCAATGTTACATAGTCAGAAGTTTAAAAATTTACAAAGTTTGGTTTAATTTTCTTCTGAAATTTTTACGAGGTAATACATCAAATCTAATAAACTTTAAAGTTAAGAATGGCTTAAATTTTCCTAAATTTTGAGACAAATTTACCCACAGAAAAAAATAAGCTTCGTTTTTCTTATTTCCAAATACATTTATAAGATCAGAAATTAAAAATAAAAAAAATGACGAAATATAATAAATAAAATGTGAAATAAATGTAAAAAAATGTGAAATACTCTCCTAATTTTAAAACAAGAAAGCTTTATGTTGGCAATATTTTAAGACATCAATAGAGCAGGTTTAAAATCGTAATTCATGGCAATAGAGTGATTGCGAAAATTGCAATACTCATCCTACCTCTCTGGCGCTGGACTTAATATATGGATCTTTTTCTCCAGTCATCTATCAGATAATATTATTTGCACAAGGGGATTGGAAAACTTTTCTACTTTCGCAATAGATGCCATAAGAAAAAATATGTAATTCAGAAAGAGTAAACCTAGATAGTTTATGAAGAGTTATTCGCAGCTGGTTATGCAACTGCGACATTAGGAAATGAATTTCATTTCTGAAAAAATATATATTACAATGGAGAATTCGAACAGATTCTAGTCTATGTATTTTTTTCTTAAGGTTAAAAAAAAGAATTTCATATTTTCTTAGAATATGAATAATTGTTACTTTTGAAATAAATTTATTTTGTTTATTAGTGATATTTCAAAATATTAATACAATAAAAACAAATTTAAAAACATCTATCATTCTGCTGTGAAATACGAGAGGAATGGACAATCTAATTTTAAGTCAATTTCAAATTCAAAGTACATTTTCAAATTCAACTCAAAACAAAGCTTATTTAAGTATTGACTAACTCCATAAGTGAATTTCTACCGATACAATATATTTTATCAATATTTCTAACAGTATAGGAGGCAAATCCATTCCACAACAGCCTTTTACGAATTTTTGTCAATAACTAAAATCGAAACGTTAAATTCCGCTATCGCTGACTAAATTAGTGAGGTGATTTAATAGAAATGTATGTTTTAAATTACCAAAATTATATTTGGTGTACATACAATCACACAGAATAGGATTATTTATAGAAATAAAACTAATCTAAATGTTTTCTGACTATTCTTGCAACGGCTGCCCATTCCGGGTTGCCTCTTGTGCCATAGCTAAACTCAGTGATTAAACACTAAGACTCAATAAGTCAATCAAAGAGAAACTAGAACAATAATTACGCAATTTATTAACTGCTTGTTAATATAACAACAATTATGATTGCTTTCCCTGGCACGGTTATTACTGTCTTAACAAAATCTACCAATAATAATCTAACAAACTCTTACCACTAAGCCTTCCTCGACTGCAACTCCGACTCTGGAACAATTGTTGAACAGTAGAATAACTCAATCGCAACTTCTCGAATCTCTCAACTTGTAATCCAATCTCCTACTTCAACCTCTCTTTCAACTTCTCCTTCAACCTCTATATCGGGACTCTCAGTCGGAGTTTATACATTTCCTAACTCTCCCGCTTCACTTCATTTCTACTTGTTTTACCAAAATTACATTTCACTTTTGGTTGGGCAAAGGTTGTTTAGCAAAAGCAATCAATCTTAATTAAAAGTTCTCAAGGTTAGTGAAGAGAAACCGCGAATAGTCCAATGTCACACGTTCTCCCATGGAATTAACTTCAAACTTCATTCCACTTTTCAATAAGAATACTTCATACAATTTATTACATTAGAAGAAATACAAGACATATAGAAAATATATAATTCTGGTTTAAAATACATTCTATACAATAGAAGACGTACGATCTGTTAAAAGGAATTTGTGAGATTACAAGACTAGCAAGATTATACAGATATTTAAAACCACATTCAAAATCATTTGTTAAAACAAAAAGAGAATTCTTTATTTTTTTTAAATTAAGAACTTGAAAAATTTTCGGATCAAACAAATTCTCTTAATTGGTCAATGGCAGTTTAATGGTACCAGAACATGTGGAGAAAACGAAATACCAAATTTAAAACTCTTTGTTCTTTGTGACACTTACGTCTTAAAATGTTTCGTACAACTTAGGCTTTTCGTATGCTTCATAATGATATTTTAATTATTTTATTGTATAATAAAAGTATTTTTATTCAATGAGGTTTTTTTTCTTTCCCTTTTGATTTTGCAGATATATTTGCATTTAAGTACCACTTTTAAAAACCATATTCAATAAATATACAAAATATTTTACTCCTCACGTAAAATATTTTGTATAAAAGTGTTTCAGCGATTTTCTTAACAGTATTTCCAGCGTCAGAAAAAGAAATGTCCCTTCCAGGGAACACTTGCTTGACAGAAGGCAAACATTCTAGGAACTTTTTTGATATTAATAGTAATTATAAAGTAACAAAGAAAAAATATAAAAACGATCATTTGAATTGACTAGCTAAACTAATCAAATGTTGCTAAAACTAATCAAATGTTGCTCAAATCTAGCTAATGCTAAAACTTAATCAAATGTTGTCTTGGATTTCCTGTGTCATATAGAATCTGAATAAAATCACCTTTAAAGATTATGCCAATTTTTGAAACTCTGATTTTTCTTTTACACTTAATTATGCTGATAAATAAGATAGTTTTGGGGGGAAATTGTAACAAATATTAACAATTATATCTTTGTTAATGTAAAACACATTATTATTGAACTTAAGTTAGTTCTCATTTCTGAGTTATATATGTACTTAAATATTTCACATGACTATTTAATTGTCATTTAATAGGCTATGAGTAAATGCATCAAGGTACCATTGATATGGACTTCATTAGATATCATAACGCAATGAGGATTTTATCTATCATCTGTAGTAATTGATTGAACAGTGTAGTTGTTAATATGCTGACTAGATGATGGATTTAAAATGATATAGTAAATGTATTAGTTTTAATGGTAGACAATGCTGTATTTGAGACGAATTTCTGAACATTACTCACAGAAGAAGCATACTTTCTTTAAATAAAATTGCCTGTAAACATTATTTTTGGATGAATCAAACAGGATAAGCCCTGGACACCCTTTTTGATTAAGCTGCTCTACCCATCTTTGATAGTAATCAAATGAAAGGAGACTTATTTTCACTGTGCCAATGACCACGAGGGACCATATAGATCATTTAATGGACTTTTTTTGTTTTAATCCAACAGCAAAATGAAATAATTTTAAAAAGCAGATGCATGCTCAGTATCCCAACATAGATTCTGCAACTCGGCCAGTATACCTCACAGTGATATGCTGTTTGTACCACTGCACCAGTTAACTATCAATTATTTGATGAAGAATGCATATCTCGAGAATGAAATGGAACTGGATTACATTCCATCACGAAAACATTCGGCTCCCAATATAATTACGCAAGCAGAAGAAAATGAGCTTGTGATTTAGGGTTAAGAAATAATAGCTCGGATCAGGACTTCAGGAGATGAATGTTTTTGCTAATAATACATTAGTTTCCATATATCATGGCAAGCATAAAACATTAATAGTTGGATAAGAAAGACAATAAAATGTACTTTTACAACATTCCGAGCATCACGGCATATTTAGATCTGTCATAAAACGAGGAATGGCGACTGTTTAATGATACTACTAATATAAGCTTAAAAGCAGGGCACCTTCAGAATGGAATTAAGTAATTTAACATTTTACTGTACAAACTCTTCTAAATTGATAGCGAAATAACCTATATATACATATCCTTTTCATTTAACAAAAACTAAAAACTAGCTGTAAAATTTCTAACATCCATTTTACTCTTGCGTACTCAAGAGTATATCCAATTAAAATTAGCTTTAAATTTAAGAAAAAGAATAATAAAAATCAATTTTTGCTTATCAAATCATTTTTTTAAAATGTTTTTATATAATATTGTTCAATACCTATTTTCACTTATATTTCAAATATATATATATATATATATATATATATATTTAGTTGTGCTTGTTTTACTCTATTTATTTATTACCAGTAACTCTTACATGTATAATTTTCTGTATTTAATCCCTTCCCATTCATCGAAAGAAAGGCCTCGGTGTTTTTGTATGTTATTTTTACAGAAAATATGATAGGTGAACATATATGTAATAAGTCAAAATCTATTATCATTTCAAGGAAGTAATAATTAAAAACATTTGCTTCCCTGAAATGGTTTGTTCAACAAACGAAACTTTCAGTAAATGAGAAATGATCAGCATTTGAAATCAGTTCTCACGCGATTTTTCTCCATGCTCTCACTTAGCCGAATCCATGAAGGACCAGACAACTTTCTTATAAAGCTGTCTTTTCTTATCGACTCTATTTTACTGAGCACAGTAAAAATAGTGTCCAATACGCACAAGTTATCACTTTTTAATTTTAATTATTTTAATATCAATACAAATTAACGCTAACTAATCTTCTCACATAGAAACTAAAACTATTTTAACTTTTAATTTGAGAATTCGAGGACAATCTACGCATATGTCAAGTTTCCGACAATATAAAACCTGGCGTTTTGTTAGACACTTTTCTTTTACCTTTTATCACCTCTGATATAGCACGTGGGTTGAAAATTGAAATTGAAAGAGGGCTCAGAAGACTGAAATTCCAGAATCCAACAGCAATTTTTCAACATTACTTATTGTAGTTAATCATCCACACAAGAAGTTACCTTTCATTATATACATATACTTTATCATTGGAGCAGTCGGAATATTATCGAGGAGCATAACAATCAGTAGCCGAATTAATTGCAACGCATAAATACCCTTTATATCCAAAAAATTCTTTTAGTTTATTTTCTTAAATCGATGCTTGTAAAAGTATTAAGTTATTGCGTAACATAAACATAACCGTTAAAGTTATCAAGTGGTATTGTGGCCGCGATTAATTAGTGATCAGGGTCCCACCTTCACCAAACGATACTGTTTCCGTTGAATTGGGGTTCGAAAACTGATACCATTAAAGACGCGTGGCTGAAACACGTTAATTTGGTCGAGGTCCCATGTCTTCCAGTTAGCATAGTATGATATTTGGAAGAGAGATGCTCGAGCTCATGCGTCTTCCTTCTCATTTTAGTAAATTTATAATTTTCAAGTCGTCAATTCATGTCAATATCTCTCGCATAATTACATACATAAGATGGTTGACGAGCGTCAGCGAGTCATCGCTCTTGCTTAGAATGTAGAAAAAAGTGGTGAATGAAAAGTTCAGCAGATGGCACCCCTAGGCCAGATGAAGTAGTTGGAATCAATGAATGAAGAAAAGTAGATCAGAGGAATACCCGTGATACCATTCAATATCAACACAATGTGAGTTAGATGTAACCAATATGAAATACAAATGGAGATGCTATAATCCTTACGAGAAATGAAGTATTATTAGACAAATAAAGAGAATCACTTTGGAGGTTTTAAGGGAAGAGACCATTTGGTGGTCTTGTAGGCGAAATTGAATTTTGAATGAGGATTGGTAAAAATACTTTGAGCTCTGATAATTTCATTAATGTGGTTTAAGATTGAGGCGAAAACATTTCGCGACAGCTTGGTTATGTAGTCTTCAATGGAATCAATATTTAAGTCGTTATGAATGAAATAGTTTCTGATGTACCAGAGGGAATTTGTCATAATTCTTAGGATCTTATTTTGTATTATTTGCCCTGTTTTCATATGGGTGGTTGTGGCCGACCCCCAAACGGGGGTGGCATAAGTGATGATTGGGCGAAGAACTTGTTTGTACAGCAACACTTTGTATTTTAGGGAAAGAGGTGAGTTTCTGCCAATGAGTGTTTTATGCATAGGTGAATTTTGGTCCAAAATGTTTCGGAAAGATATCTGATATGCTGTTTGTAGGTTAGTTTGGAGTCCATTTGGAGTATCAGGTAGCGTACAATAGAAACCCAGTTGATCTCTTCTTCGAAAAGGTTTTAATTCATGGTAGGGTCAATTTTTCCGTATTTTCTGAAGATAATGGCTTGAGTTTTATTGAAATTTATTGCGATCCTCCACTCAGTTAACCAAAGTTCGGTACTTTTGGAGAATTTTAATAGTATATTTGAGGTTTGCTCTTTGATGAACGCCGTTTTAAACGTGATTATCACTGTTATACGCATAATGTACTTATAAGAGTTGAAAATTCAGGAACTCACTGCAGCCACAGTAGCCAAGGGAACATGGAAGTGAGTTCATGACCTACGTTGTTTCTGTCGAGTCGTGGGTTCGAATCACGATACTCCTTAAGACCCGTCATGTAGCGAGTCTAATGAAGTTTGGAGTTTCGGGTGCCAGCTCAGATATCGTTCTCCTCATTTGATTAAGATTCAAAATGACGATGTCCATTACCTTTCGCATTTGTTTTAGGTTCGACGTTATTATTAGTTGTTGCCGATGAGGATTAGTTGCCACAGAAACTATATAATGATTTGTGTTTCATTATTTAATATTTCAGATTGTTTTAAAAGAATCCTTGCTGAAAAGGGAATATATAATAACAATTTGATACATTGATCGGCAAAAATCGCATAATCTATATGTAATAATGTAATTACTTATAAAATGACAAAAATAATCATAATAATTAATTTATTCTTAGAGGGAGACAAAGTTGCCTTTTTATTTCCTTTAATTTTGTTCCGAGCATTTCGTAAGATTTTGAGCTGAAGACTTGTACTACATAAAAATATGTTTTATGCATCCATCGATACAAATAAGAATACAGACAAATAAAGAAATAATAAACCAGAATGGAAAAGTATAAAAGAAAATACATTGATTAAAATGTGAGTAAGGAGCAGTCTCGGAAAAAGAAGAGCATCAATTGATTGCTTTCTCTACTTCATTCCATACCGGAAATTTATCTAACAGGGTCTTTTAAAGGAAAAAACGAATAATCAGATTAATACTACAGCTACTTTTCAAAAGTACACAAAACACATTTTTCGGAAGCGTTGGTCATATTTCTTCTTCTAAGATACGCTCGAGTTTCCTTGTTTTTATCCAACTCGCCCTTTGAAGATTTATAATACAGCAAGCCTAACTTTTAAAAATGTCACTGAACAATTATTTTAGTTTATTTTAGATATTTAATTGACAAAAAAATGTTACAGAACAAATTTCCAGAAACACAATAGTTTCGAACCATTTAAAGAAGCGTAATAAAATTAATCATACAAAATCTCAAAAAAAAAAAAGAAAAAGAAAACTTCCATTATAGGGCTGTTTTTTTTTTCTGTGAAATAATATTAATGATTGGAATATTCTGAAATGTTAAGTATGGAAGAAGTGAATTAATGAGAAAAAAATTATAATAGTATTGATAATCCATGAAAATAAAAAAATTTCCACATCTATTAATATCAAGAGAAATAACATTTTTTTCTTCCGACAGAAATATTATCTATGCCTTTACAAAATATATATACATAACAAACTAATATTTTTTTTGGTTTATTGATTTATGTTACTATACAGGGAAAGTTTCTTTATTGGATTTCAATAAATACTATTTATTGGAATCACTGTATGGACTACTTTCTACAGATTTCAAGCTTCATATATTCCAAAAATAATTAGAACACTCTACATACTGAAATATCGAAGAACTGTATTTGAGCATATTGATAAGTCGTCCGTACGATCATGGAACAGAAGGTTTTAGTTTAGAACGGTCCTTCTGAAATTCTTTGAATTAACAATTGAAAGATCCTTAGAAGTTCATTGTACACGTAATGCTCAAGAACGATATCAGTTCTTTCGGATTTTAAGTAAAGTTTAGTTTTTATTAACGTCGCACTAGAAGCAACACGAGGGCTATTGGCGTCTGACCTCGTAATTTTGAACCTAGATGAAGTGACGAGGACAACACCTGAGCTGGCACCCCCTCTCCTAAATTCCACACCAATCAAAAGGGAGGACTTGGGCCCCGACAGATTTAACGTGCATCAGCCCCAGCTACACGGTAGGTCCTTAGCTGCTGAGGATCGCACACATGCTTGAATGAAAACCGCCGGCGACGAATCCGAAGCCTCGACCACTAGGCTGCCGCTGCCACTCAATTCTTTCAGTAGGAAAGGGCGCTTTCTTTCTCTTTCTGGCAACCTTATATTCCTCCCAGCAACACATTTAATTAAGAAGTTCACCAAGATTTGGCACAAACACACCTGAATTTAGCAGACCGCTTACATGATTTCGACAGACTTCATGCACATAAACCTCTACATAGACAATATATTCACCAATTTCTTCGTTGTAGTACAATTTATCAAATCTCTCGAGTATGTAAAATTCTCAGAAATCCCAAATATTTAAATGCACTGTCATGTATCTGTTAACTGAAATTCTGTTTGATTTATTAAATTCAATGAGATAGAGAGAGAATATAAGAAATTATGGTCTTCTCAGTGAATATTTTGTTATTCATTCTTTTTGATTTTCTTGTATGTACGGAACTGCCTCACTCTCAATATACTATTCATTTGACATGTTAGTTTCCAAATGCAGTTAAATTCTAAAGTCATAGTTTTGAATAAATAATTCATAGGGGGTAGAACTTTTGCATCAATGTACCATGCATTCAATATTTTTATTCCAAACCAGTCCATTTGGCATAAATAATACAAAGCATTTTTAAACTTCTATTTGCAGTATATGTTCCTTTACACAAATTATTTAGAGTCTGAAGAACATATCGAATACTTGAAGTCTGCCTATTAATATTTAAAATATTTTGGTTGGTTTCTGTTGTCTTATTATTATTTATTTAGTGAATGGTCATTAGAGAATATACAAAATTATTAATTTTTTTAGATAAATATATTTTAATGAAACGTGGATAAATGCCAACGATTTCATTTTTATTTACAATAGTCTATAAAAATAGTGCTTTAAAAGTAATTGTTTATGGAAATTTAATTGAGTTACAACAAGAAAATTAGCGTCTTGTTATAACAAGATAATTTTTTTAAACCTATAGAACGCTTCGATACTTCAATTTACATGGTAACCGATTTCCGAAAAAAAATATTGATGTTAAATTTAATGAAACTCAATTTGGAAACTGACCAAGCATTTTTACCCCTAGTATTCTTTAAGATATTTGAAATATTCCTTTCTTTATTAAATTTATTGGCAGCCTACCTACAGGGGAGAATACATAGGGGGGAAATTAAATTGTTAGAAAAACATAGAATGCGTAGAATAGAGAAGAATGCATAGAGAAGAACCAAATACAATAAATGATTTAATGCTTCAAAAAGAGATACAAATATCAGTTATTTGAATTAGCAGTTTTAAACCAGACGTAGCACCTCTCTTTCGAACTTCCACACCATGCCGACAAAGGACACCTAAAACCTCAAGAAATTTAGCGTGCCCTAGTCCCTCTAAGAGCAGAGTTCTTACTGATATCAGGACTCGAACCCAGGATTAGTTTGAAACAACACAAGCTGCGAGTTATCGACTATGAACACAATGCTACCGCGTCCACATTTAACTTTGGCAGAGTAAAAATAACAATATTTATGGAGAAGAGAATAAAAAAAAAATGGAAAAATTACTTTATTTCGTAAAGTTAAAAGAGATTTTTCAGTAAAACCTTAAAACTATATTTGACAGAATTTTAAGGTTATAATTTTTATAAAATACTTTTAAATATAAGTATCATACAGAAAATCCTTCCAATGGAAGATCATTAAGTGGTTTTAAGACATTACGTACACTTACTCAGTAATCGTATCATGGAAGTCTTCACTGACATGCCCCTCTCTAAAATTCTGAGTAACATTAAAAGTACATTGCTACCGATGCATTAGACGATTATCTTATGTAAATTACGCTGTAAAACAAGGTATCTTCCAGCGAAAACGAAAATATCAAAGCACATCTTTGTCGATACCGCATTAAGATTTCAGTGGACAATTTTACTGGATAAGTGCGAAATGACAATGGTTTGATAATATAATTTTCTCACAGATATAGTAAAGTGAGGCAAGATTCTTAAGTGTTGCTGAAAAATGATTAAATTATAGAGAATATTTCCATAACTTAGAAATGTTATTTATCATTTCTAAGGTTTATATTTAAGACAAGCATACATATTAAGTTAGCAAAAATATTAGGAATAAGAAAAAAATCTCTACTTACAAATTATAAAACCACTTGTTTGAAAAAAAAATTGAAAATTAATATAATATTAGCCATCCATTCTTCCGTATAACCTCAAATAGTGTGCTTTCCATTGAAATGACCATGTAGTTCAGGTCAATTTCAATAATAAGAGTATTTCGAAACTCATGGGAAATAAATTTAAGGGTGAAAGAAAACAACTAAGCAAACAATTTTCAACGTACAATGTATAAGAGCAAGCGATGAACATCTATGCGACGTTGCAATGGAATGCATTAAGTGCGAGTTTAATTAAACATCATCATTTCTGTCCCGAATTTCAGAAGGCATGGTCTTTTCCAGATTACTGTATGTCACCATGCGTTCTGAAATCTATGATAGAAATTTCGATGTGTTTGAAAACTTGAGCTTTATGTTTTCCATTACAGCGCCATCTAGCGGCTCATCGCTTGCACTCCGTCTATGCATTACATGGTGAAAATTGCCTATTTAGATGTTTTTCATCACTCCTTAAATTTTTTGGCCATATGCCATATTCCATTCTCTTATTATGGCTACTTTCAGTTCATGAACTGATAAAAACTGTTTATTAATAGCACATACTTTGTGATATAATAAAACGAAACGTTTTGTAAAATTCTCAAGTCTTGACGTACACTTCAATATGACAAAACATTGATTTTTTTTTATTCTCTGAAGCCATTCATGTGTAGATTTAGATACATGGCAAGAAGCATTATTATGCTGGAATATCCAACATATACGATATATTTAATAGTAACACATTATATTTTATTGTATTACTGCAAATTATATAATTAATAAAATTGTTAGAAACAAAGAAATATACGGTTTCCAGCAGATAACATTTTGAACTTAAGTAAGTTACGAAAGTAGAGTTGCGTGAGTCCCCAGTGGCGCAATTGGTTAGCGCGCGGTACTTATAGAGCAGTGCTTGCGAGTAATGCCGAGGCTGTGAGTTCGAGCCTCACCTGGGGAAGAAGTATTTTAATTTGAAACACTTGTCATTTAACTCTCTGTCAGATATTACAAAGGAGAAATTGTTTTCGTGAAATTTGTCAGTGGATTCTATATAGATGACCATTGCATCTTAAGCTGAAGGACAGTTTTTTAAAATTATATTTCATACAAAAATACTTTTATTTCAATAAAATAGAAATTCCCTTGATTTACGGCAGAATTTTCTTCATCTCTCAAGTAAGACCGAAAGGATGAGTCACTATCTATGAGTCTTCCTTCCTCTTTAGGGCTATCCTGTATCCTTCCCGAAGATAAATTTAAATAAGATCAATACTAAAGATTAGCATAGACACTCACATGATTTCTTCACATACACTTCCTATTTCACACTCATGCACCTAAACATTGGATATTTCACTAATTTAACTCACAATATGTAAGCAAGTCAAATCAACAATATCTACGTAGGGGCACCAAGTATCTATCGCCCAGGTATGTATATTTAATTTATGTAATTGCAGATATTATTTTTTACCGATTTCAATGGATTGAAGGAATGTGCACCAAATGATGGTTTTCGCTTTGAGTATTTTGTTGTTCATTGTATTTGAATCTCATTTATGAAATGAGCTGTTTTTCTTTCTCATTTTTCGATCATCTGGTCTTGTTAATTACTAAATGAAGTTAATATTAAAATTCATAGTCGATAAATAACTAATTTTGAAGGACTGAGGCTCCACGTCACTATGTAGTGATGACTTCGGCTCATGTCCTGCATGTTCATCACGAGTAAGCTATTGTTCCGATCTCTTTCTGGTGTCATAGGAAATCCATTTTTAGTCGCATGTTACAATTCTTCAAAAAAATATATATATACTTTCCGGTTATTCCCTAGGAAAAGTGAACTGCAAGTTTTTGGACTTCTCTGCATTTTCTGATTGCTCTATTCGTGTGGATTTCCTTTAATGGGCATTTTATTCTTTCAAAATTCTGTATTTTCTAAAATAAAAGACACGGAATGATAAGTAATACCTAAACACAAAAGAAAAATAGTAAAATTTGATATTGTGAACAATAGATGATGCTTGGGAGATCTTCGTAAAGCTATTTTAGAAACTTCTCAGCGGCGGAAGTGATAATAGCGTCCGTGAAGCAAAAAACGTTTTGTATGCTGTCGCTTGTAGGGTTTCTGATTTCCCAGGTTTTTCCATTCCCGGGAATGTCCGGGAAATCCCGGGAATGTAATTGTCGTTCCCGGGATTCCCGGGAATACATTAAAATTTCAAAAAATTTAAAAACAAGGTATTTTTTTAAATAAAATCAATAATAGTTATAGAAAATATGGGTACATATAAATTCCAAAATTAATGCTTATATATATAGTTAATGAGCTAAACAATACAAAAAATATGTAATAAATTGATTATTCATTCTTAAAATAGGATTTCAGAAAGCATAAGCAATTTATACTTTTATCACTCAGCCTTGTTCCAAGCTTTATGACGAACAATCCGGCAAAAGGAAATACTCTCTCTCGGCTTCAACTGACGTTGGAGGAATTGTTTTTAAAGCCTTACATAGTTTTATAATGTTTGGTAATGGATTTTCAGTCGAGTCTAACAACTGCATCTCTTGTTTCATGATTTTGTTGAGACTCGTGCTTTTTTGGTTGAACAATATAAAACTTTTGTTTTAGAGTAAATTGCTTTCTCTAATTTTTCATCAAACGTCATAGGTTTTTCTTTCAAAATCTCCATGCTCTCTTCTTCTGAGTGCGAAGAATTGAATATTGAGTCCTCTTCTTCGCAGGAAATCCATGCCCTATCATTTGGGCTTGTCTAACCAAACAATTTTTACGAGGCAATACCGAAATATTGACAGTAACTGCAGCTGCTTCGTATTTTCTCCCAAAATACGGGTATTGCATTAATCCAATTCAATGAACGTTGCGTCTCTCATTAATTCTTTGGATTAGAGAACTTTTCATATTTTTCGCAAATTCCGAATTTTGTTCGTTCAATTCTCTAATAACGAAAGAAAATACACCTTCTGCAGTTAGCAAAGTTTCATTTCGACTGCATAATTTTTCTAAGCCAATTTTTACTGGCTTTAAGCCAACTACAATTGTAGTCACAGTTTCAAACTCTACATTGGTCATCATTTGTTCTTCTATAATGTCAATTAATGCTTTTAAAATTGTTGACTTTATTTCTAAAAATCTTTCAAGCATTGCCAACAGACTATTTCAGCGTGTTTTGGTATCCAAAGAAACCATCTTTTCACAGCCAAACTCTTCTTTAACATCTTCTTCATAAACTTCTACTTCATTCCCGGGAAATCCCGGGAACGAAGTATAGTTCCCGGGAATAGAAAAAGTACAGAAATCTTATAATTTCCCGGGAACCCGGGAATTTAAAATTTTCGTTTAGAATGGATTTCGTAGAAAGCATCTAATTAATATACCTACGGCTCTGATTATTCGAAGGTTGTATCACCATTTTGAGAGCAGTGGATGACTTTGAGAGGGAAAAGTAGAGAGCGTCCGGGCATATCTGCGGAAAATGGTAAAATATTGATTATACTTTTGCAGAAAGCCCGACGAATCGACTGCTCGCTCCAGACGAGAACTGGGCATTCCTCAGCCTATTGTATAGCGAACGTTAAGAATAAAACTGCATTCTTTGCAAGCGCTGAGACCTAGTGATAAAGAACATCGATTGAATTTTCATCTCTACAAGCTGGAGGGTACACTGACACTTTGCAACGCCTTTGGGAAGAATTAACATACCTTCTTGACATAATACAATGAACTAGAGGAAATTATATCTAATTCTTGTAAAGAAAACTCCTATTTTTCCCTTTGCATTCATGTATTCCTTTTCAGTCTGAGTATTTTATTTATCAAAATATAGCATTTGAAATCAGATGATTCATTTCGAATATTCCTCTATATACAGAAGTCAGAAAGAATGCAGTGCAAAATCTAAAGTTAACCGCATCAAAATATTGTTACAAAAATAAATATATCTAGATGAATATTCATATTCTTAATAGTTTGTTAAATTAGTTTTTAATTTTTGAACTGATCATTAATATTTTTAATCTGTTAATAATGTTGAAAGTTTAAAATTGTTAGTTAATTCTACAGCGAAATTTTGTATATTCATTTTATTATTTATATTAAAAGTGCTATAGATAATAAAATATGAAATTTTAATCGCGTTAAGATTTTACCTTTTCAATTTTTTTGTTTATTTGTTATTGTTCTAAAAATGTTTTTTAAGGAATATCAAAAGTATTTATGTATGAAAAACATTAATTTTTATTTATCTATGTAAACATTTAATTTTTTCCAACGAATAAATTTAGGGTATATAGAAATTGTATATTCTGTGAGAAAAACATATTTTATAAAATGCGTTTGCTTCAAATATAATGTATGTATAAAGTCAGAGACGTTTGCTTAAATGGTGTATAGATTTTTACAACAAAAAAAGTGTTCATTCTTTTGTTTTTAAAACTGTTAATTTAATTAGAAAGTAAGTAGAAATTATTTTTAATTATATATGAGTCATGGAAACTACTATTTATAATCGACAGATTCGTGATCAAAAGAACTCAAGTTTTGCAAGTTCTGAGATTTAAATTATCAGATGATCTTTGAGTGGAATACTGAGATATTCTTAAATAAAACTAACTTCAACCTCCTCGCATGTGTGATATTTTTTTATAAAAATAAGGACTTTAACATCGATCTGATTTCCTGACCATTGTTCAAGGTGAAGATGTCAGTTTTATATCTAAACATTCAGTTCCTTTATATGTATAGGGAGATCCTAAAATCATGGGACAAAACTTAAAGGTAAATAGCATTTATTCACTACTAAACATTCTTTGTGTAGAAATATATTGCTGAAGAAGTGTGTACAAGTCACAAATGCAAAAAAAAAAAAAAAAAAAAAAAAAAAAATCGGAGCTGTAAAAGGAAAACAGCAACATTTTACAGCAGTAAATGAACAATTTCAAAGATACAATGCATTTCAGCCGCAATGGTTATTCGAGCGACGAGTTTCCCATAAGAGTCAATTAAATTCTCAATAATTAAGGCTTTCAGCTGCTCCCAAAAGAAGTAATTGCGACTGGATAAAACAGACAAAGTGGTCTTCTAAGTGATACATCGGGCTCCATTCGACAGACCACAAAAGGAGTATCCAAGTAATTTTGGAAACATTTATTGAAATGGGGTAGAATAATATTTACGGAAAACATTTAAATACGAATTACTTTCGGAAAGTTTTGCTGCAAAGGAGATATAGACTTTGGGAAAATAATTTACAAAGCCCGTCTAAAACTGACTGTGATACATTTGTGAAGTAAATGAACTATTTTTAGGAAGGCACAATGTAAACACTCAAGTATACGTTTGTGGTTTAGTAAGCGATTATTCGAATAGCCTTCCTATTATAGCCTTATCATTGTTCTACGGTTTCTAACAGCAACGTCGTAAATTAGATGCATCCTGCCTTTTAGGCATTTGTAACATCTCCCAGTTAGGTTGAAAGCACGGGACCAATGGTATGTTTCGAAAATGCATCAAATCACTAGCGGTCCATTGCCTACTGCTCTCTACCGCTAATACGGTCATCCTATAAGCTTCGTAACTGCCAAGCTCGTTATTAATGTTAGTGGTCTTAAATTGGAACATTTGTTGTAAACTGAGCTATAAAGAAGTATTTCCGATGATATTATAAGCGTACAATGCTTTTCTTTTCACTTGCATTTTTGTGTGTGTTTGTGCCTCCACTCGTGACTTCTTATCACGCATTTCTGTAAGAAAAAAAATTGTAGTAATGATATCCATTGACTTTCAGTAACCTGTGATTTTTGTTTCACTTATATAACTTTTTTTATGTAACACAAATACTCTTAATGTTTTTCTAATTCATTTAAATAATCAAATGTTACAAAAAGTATTGGTTTGGCAACTAAATTCCTGCCATTTTACAAAAAAAAAAAATTAAACGCTTCTTTTTCAATTATAATAATTAACAACTAGTTAGTCAATAATAATTTCACCTTGTTGTTTCAAACTTCTTGCTTTAAAAACTTTTTCTTAAAAATTTTTTAAACGTTTATTTTTCAAAACAAATTAACAACTAGTTAGTTAATAATAACTCTCCCTTGCTGTATAAACTTCTTGCAACTCGTGAACAACATTTATCAATGCCTCTTTCATAGAAACCTCCCGGTCTGACTCAAAAATTCATTCAAACAAGCTCTCAGTTCTGCGTATTGAACAAAACTCTGGGCATAGTTTTGGAAAAAAATTCCCTTAGTCACATGGTAGATGTTGTCGTGCATAAAAAGAACTCTATGCTGCTGATTAGGTATTTTCTCTTGAGTAGGTGTGCTGAGTAATTCCAACTGTTGCATATACAGTTCCACGTTGACCGTTTGGATGACCAGAACGACGTGCGTTTTTGAGGCAAAAATTACCATTTTTGAACTTGACATTACCAATCAAGAGTGGTTCCATTACCAATCGTGAGTGGTTCTTTTAGCAGCCTCTCCATATACAGCACAGATTTCATCAGGAAGCAAAAAGAAGGATGTGTCAAAAATGATTTTTTTTTCTTAACTTGACATTCTATTTTAATGATCTGAAAAACAACACAAATTAACTCGAAAAAATAAATAAAACATAGAATCCGGTAGAACAAAAAAAAAAAAACCTTTTTCGAATGATTTAAAATTTATGCCCAAAACATTTAATGATATGCGTAATGTTAAAAGATTTTTAAAAAATTATGGGAATTTAGTTGCAACCTAATAATTCGATTTTTTTTTTGTTACTTACATTAAGTATTTAAAAGTTTACATTAAAGAACTTTTATAATACCTTACTTTAATCACTAACACTCGTTTCAATTTTTATAGTGTTATCCATTTGAAGAAAAATAAGGAAAGAAAATTTCTTAAGGAGAGGAAACATTATTCTTATCCTCACAAGACAAAAAGTATTCCTCTTCGTAAGATAAGAAGGCGAAAAAGTAGCGCATTTATTTCTGTACTTCATTCAACCATTTACCTTTGCAGAAAGGAAACACGATTCCAGATATCGTGAGAGAACCAGCTGCAAGTGGCACAGAACAGATGCTAGCTTGTTTTCTATTTTGCTCCAGAATTACTTCTCCCTTTGTAGCATAGATCGATACCATATCGCAAAACCTTCCAGACTCCGAGAGCAACAAAGATAATCCTATACATAGAAAAAGAAGACAGTTGAGAACTCTTATATCTAGGTGGAAATATCTCCGTTGAACTTTGAACCCTACCTAAATATACTTATATATCTACTTTCATGGTTTTTGCTCAGTTTGTTACCTTGAATATCTCAGCCATTAAGGTAATAGTTCACCTTCGAAGAAATATTTTGAATTAACATAAAGTTCGCCTACAAATCAAGATTTAATGACTTTAGTATGGCTTCAAAATCCATATAAAAAAAACCAAGAAAATATTTGTTAGGGCATTTTATATAAATTTTCTGTTGTAAGGGTATTTTATATAAATATAAGTAAAAATTTAGTCTTCCTGCAAAATATGATAACTCATACGAAAATAAATGTATCGACTTTTGTAAATTGAATAATACAGAATATAACCTTATCTAAGGAATGTACTATTATTTTGATAATATAGCCCTTATGTAGGAAGCTATGGTTGTTTGAATTCTGAATACTGAATTTTTTTTTTCAAAGTCATATTATAATTGTCATTTTATTGCAATTTAAAAATACTTCTTCTCAGTATAAGATTTGAAGAATAGTCTATTCTATGTATATGTATATGCAGTTGAAATACACGTATATACAATTTTAGGGCCATTGATGCATAACATTTTGAGATATTTTGTTTTGCTGAAATGAAAAATGTCGTTTTTGTAGCCTTTTTGGTTAGAGAAGCTCTTGATCAATTAATATTAAAACAGCTGTAACTCAGCTTCTAAATAAGATAGAAGCAAAATTCAAACAGAATTTTACAGATAAATGTTAAAATAAAATCAAAAATAAAAATTTGTAACTAGACCAAACATTATGTCTTGAAAGTGTACTTTAACTTTTAGTATCTGCTTTTATACCTTTTACTCAGCTTGATAAATTAAAAATTTTAAGCATTAAAAGTTTTCTTACCTATAATTAAAATACAGGACTTATTCTCTTAACATGTTTTTTTCTAGATAAAATAAATGAATTAATATTTCAGTAAGTTCATTTGTTTCTTATGTATTGTTAATATATTCTTAAATTTATTAATGTCCATTGAACAATTGAAATTCCACCAAACTTAAGTTGCAAAATTAAATCTTTTTATATTAGAGGGGAAAGACAAAATATGAGGGGAACGTTGTATAAAAATTAAACTAATAAAGTTAGATTCGAATACTTTAATTAACAACATTGCTCTTTATACGTTGGCTTCAACAAAATTTGGTTACAGTTATAAGTTAAAGATTTTTCATTCGGATATAGTATGCTAGTTTGAATATTAAACAACGAAAGCCTTGAATAGTTCTTTTATATATATGGACTGCTTGATATTTAATTAATTTCATAATAAACTTTTTTATTCACTTTAAAAGAATTCCATATTTTCATTAGTAATAGGGTTTTAGAAAACTTTTGTTTTGCGTAATGCAAATATTTATGCGCAAAAATAAATAATAAATAAAATCTCTGCTTAAAATATTCCAGATGTAAAAAAGCAGTGATAAACTACGCTGCTTTAAAATAATTGATTTAAAAACCATTTACAGAATTTTTATGAAAGTGTCTTCTTGGTATTCTTAATATCATTGATTTAGCCCCAACTTTTGGAAAGTTTAATAATAAAAAGGTTCAGAAACTCGGTAAAATTTTCCTCAGAGAATTTAGGAACACTAAATCAAAAATTTAATTTATTGAACATTATCGTAAAGACACCACTTTATTTATTTAATTAATAAGGTTATAGTTAAAATTACGACGTCTTTTTAAATATGTCTGAAAATAATTTTGATTCAGACATATTATTAATATTCTTTTATATAATTTTGAAGAACCATTACATTTCTATTAGAAATATTTTTAATCATGTTTATTAATTAAAGAAATTATCAGAAAAAAATTTCTAGTATTTTCTTTTTTCTGTAACTCTCTAGACTTAAATTTTATTTAATTAGTCAGTCGGCATTTTAATTGGTGTTCTTATCTTTTAGATGTAAATCACTAAACCGGTCCTTTTCGATTACAATTTTTTTTTAATAAAAGTTACTAAATTTCTTTTTCTAAACACAGATTCTATACAAGGATAGACTAATTGTTTTTTCTTTGAAAATCACACCATAGTCTACACCATATGATTCAGTTAAAGTTTATTAGTGGTATTCTAATTTATACATGATGTTGAGGCATTTTAAATTAGTATTATAATCCAACATGTTTGCACTGTATTTGGTCATTATTACAAACACAGATCGAATGCTTACAGTTTGATGTAAAGCTTTACTTATTTTATTTCAGTTCAACAAATTTTGCAGCTGTAAATTGTTTATTGGTAGATTAATCAATTTCATTACAAATATTTTTTTAAGAATAACAACTTCTATCATTACTTATGCATTATAAACTCTCTCAAAAATATATTAAGTTATTGTTATTACCAATATTTTTACTCGCTTAAATTTTTAATGTATTCAATATTCTCATTGACATGATATTTGTGCAAGGTTAAATTTAGTGGAGATTAGATTTAATTTTCATCTTTTTAAGTACATTAATGCCCGATATTGAAATTAATAAACAATACTATATTATACGTTCTGTTGTTTAACGTTCAAAGATTTTAGTCAATTTGGCTACTAATTTAAAGACCTTCATAAAGTAATATTTATATCATATTTATCTATTATATGGACACTCTATGCTATTTCAGAATACACAACTGTAACCACTCTTGTTATGTAATAACTATTATACAGACAGTCCGGGGCAGCAGTGACATCACCAAACAAGCATTCTAATGAGAGACGATCTAGTAAAGGCTTAGCTCTGTGTGAATGTACTAGGAGTGAAAGTACGTCTTTTTAATTTTTTTTTTTTAAATTGTTTTTGAAATTATACTTCATGTGCAACTTAAGGCAAATAAAAAGTTATTGTCACTATGATAACTCTTAATGATCTTAACATTATAATACATACGACGAACAATCTAATATATTATTGAAGACTCCTTGTTTTTGTGTCTTATTATTTTTATAATTATCATTAATAGAGATAATTTCATGTTCTTAATAATGAGACATTGTTTAATCAGTTTCATTAAATGATAATTTAATTAAAGTTTTTTTTTAGTCAATTTTTTTTAAATTCCACCTTTAGTGGAAATGGACATGATTATTAAGACACATTCGTATATAACATTATACTACATGGTGCCAACTTTTTAATGCTTCCACAAAGGTCATTTATGGATCTAGTGAAATTTAACTATTTTTTCTGTAAGTAATAATAGAATTTTAAGAAAAAAATTAAGTTTGAAAACATACAACAAAATAAAATTTTCAATGTTACGAAGTTGTACAATTTTTTTTTTCATTCAAAATATACAGTGATATTATTACAAAAGTTAGTTCGCGGTTTTTGGTGCATTGTTTTATACACGCAATAAAATATATTTTTTGAATAGTTAACAAATACCTTTTTTAAAAAATATGGTACCTGAATACAAATATGCCTAAAAGTTCATGTCCATATTTAATTAAGGGAAAAAAAAACTTTTATAGTTCTATAAAATGTTAGAAATATCATCATTAAGCTCACATAAAATCAAAGTTCTACAAATAATTTTAAGACACGGATGCCACAAAAACAGGGAATTTCTTAAAATTCCTAATTTTATTATCTTCCGCAAGTCCTGATATCGTTTATACGATTCCTCGCAATAACCATCTCTACTACTGAAACCCAATAATAATTTTTTATTACATTTTGAATCGAGTCATCATCTAGCAAAATTTCATTTATGGAAGCATATTTTTTTCTAAATAATCACTTACAGGAGATAAGAGTTTCAACGATTGATTGTATGCTAAATCATAAATATTCAATCACTATCCGCACTTATAATGAGATTTTTCCCTCGTATTTCTCTTCAAACAAAATCTAGGGGTTTTCATATGACATAAATCGATTTGTGAACTTTTTCTGGTGAATGAACCATGATTTATGCAAATTAGAGTAGTACGAATATTAAATATCTGATTGAGATGAAAGAGAAAAGGATTCGATGTTTTTGTGAAGTAATTACCTATGAATGCATATGTTGTAGGATCCAGCTTAAAAATTTAGTGCTGACTCGGATCCAATTTGGAAGTTTCAGATCAGTCACTATTTAAAATATTGCGTTGGCTTTCTTAAACAAATTCGCCTGAAGTTCAAATGCCTTAATAGCAGAGGAGGATTTAGATATCTCTTATAGTCTAGTTGGTAACATTTCAATCAAAGCTATTGCAGCTTTTTTTTATAACTTTGCAATAAAAGAACGGTGCAAGTAAACTTTTCTTCCGACTCAGTGGTCAAGGGTTAGAAACTCCAACGGCATTTCCATGGTCAACCTTCTTCTTCTCCACTTGATCAGTTAACCACCTAAAGCCGATATGGTGAACAAGGACTTGAACACCAGATGGCAGCACAGCCAGAAACTGCAGTTTGTGTATAACCCGCCGCAAAACACTTTTCTCTGTGTTTCTAAGACAATTGTACATTAATCATTCTAATTATATATCGGCTACAGTGCACATGTCAATGAGACCCACCACTTTACTCGAGATAGCCGATGACGTCTAATGGAAATTGTCCAATGCAAATTTGAATACGACAGGGAGGCGATGCATATCAATTTTAGAACTGGATGGAAAAACGACTCTCTGTATAAATATGTTCAGAATGTTTATCTTCGTATCGGGACGATGATCGGGATGTAGGATGAGTATGTGGCGGCAGTCATCAACTACAATGCAGAAGTTAAAATGCCTTAATAACTGGCCCGTCTTGGGCGTCTCTTTTTGTCCAGTTGGTAAGAAGTACAGAAAAAGACTAGGTAACTGTTCTTCGGATCTACTTATCAAGAATACGAAATGCAGCCAGCATTCCTAAATTAAATTTTCTCCCCCTCCATGGAATAAAAACTCATCAGCCGCCGAAATATTATATGAAGGTTTGGACACGTGCAGGGACCTGCTTTACATGTATAGCAATATTGAATTTTCATTATTCAAAGATTCCAATAAAAACAATTTTTTCTCTTTCAATGTCTGGTTATTTAATTTGTGACTAATCTTTAGTATTTAGTGCTGGCACCACTAAATTGTCTCAATATATTCTAGTAGTCATAGTTACGGACTCAAGTCCGGAGTAGATTTCGTCTTGGGTTTGAGCCTTGATGCTTCCACAGATGCGTGAAGAAGGGCTGATTCACGATGAATCTAGTTGATGTCCAAGTCTTCCTGATGACGTGGTGTGGAAGTGCCAGCTCATGTATCGTCACTTGACCGAACTTCAAAATTACAAATTCCATGGAATTAGCCCACATGTAGCTTCTCAATTCGACGTTAATAAGCAATCATACATTCGCTGGCACCATTAAATTATAGAATAAAAAAGGTGCGTTAAAAACCAGTTTTACTCTGTAGAATACCTATCAATATAAAATAACCAACACAAAATTTAGAAGAAAAGGCGAGATAATTAATTACCTCCCTATTTTAAATATTTAGAATTACAATTCTACCTGCATCTTTACTCACATATTATTATTAATAATAATTCAATCATGCGACTTATTGAAAAAGTGAAACGATTTAACAATACTTGTTAGTAAACTTTTCATATTTTCAAACTGATAACAGATAATTTCAAATAATGTGAAGCAAAATAGTTTACCTAAATAATTCGTCATTTTTAATATTATTTTATGCTGCTTTAAGGATAAATATTTTAAGCAGTATAGAATAAAACATGACGATGGTCTTACGAATGATAATTTTCCTACAATCATTTCACACAAAGCTCATAGAAAATCGAATTATATAAATATCCGCATGAATAAAATGAATCATTGTCACTACCTCTGCTTAATCGCTCTTTCGTCAGAATTCATTAACGTGTCTGAATAGAAACCCCTCAGAAGTTAGGATGAAAGGATTATTTAAAAAACTTAGTTGGTAATTTAAATTCAGATATTTAAGCAGACATGCAGATTTGTCTGGATTAACGTCTCTATCAATGAAAACTCGTTAATTTCCTTAATCTTCATGGAAAATGGAGGGATGTTGATAAAGGATGTATTACATTTCTCTGGTGCATAAATCTTTTGAAAAACAAATAAGTATTTTTATGCATTAATGGGAATTTCTACAAGCTTATTATAAAAGGAATTAAAAACGTTTGACAAAATGTGGAGATCTGTTACTAGGTCTATTGGCAAAACTTATTTTAATTTACAACTTTAATATATCCTTATCATAAAAGGTAGCCGTCTATGTTTGTAGTCAATTCTTGGTAATGGTCAGTAGGTCTTTGTTTAACCCGAACTTCTGCCTTCCCAGTTAACGTTTTATGGGTAAAGTAAAGGGATAAAAACAGGTGGGAGCCATGTCCTGGCTGTATAATGAGTGTTCAAACACGTCCCATTGAAAACGCTTTAGAATTGTCTTTGTTGCAGCTGCAGTGTGCGACCGCGCATTATCACTCATGACAAATTTTCCGGACACATTGCTCATTCATCTATGAATTTCGACTGCATTGCAGCCTCAACATACAGAAATCGAATGACTGCCCTTATTTTACATTTAGTGAGATACTGTGCTGTTAGAGACATCTTAACGTGGCTCACTAACAACTGTCGCTTGAGGTGATCGACGACCATACCAGAGAAACTGGGCAACACATCTGAGCACAGAGTCATAGGACTTTCAAGGTAAATTTCATTTAGCAACTGACTGGACTTAGGAAACAAATATAGCCTTCGTACAATTCCAAAAATATGCATTTGTTGCAACTTAGTATGAAAGTGAGAAAAGGTAACTATTTATTGATTAGTATAGTTTAGTTTATGTGACTACTTGCAAGACACAACGCCCCCTCGAAGTATTACAGGAAAATATATTTTTATCTTAAGATATCTAAGCATTCCTAAAGTTTTTATACAAGTGCATAAATATATATGACTGTCGGTCAGGTATACAAATAATACAAAGGAAGTTCCATTAAATCTGAGAGTACAATGAACAAAATTTAAAAAATATATATTTACTTCAAAAAATAAATAATTTTTTTTTCAAAATGCCTTCCTTCAGATGATATGCAATGGACCTATCGTTCAACTCACTTTTCAAAACAAGTAGAGAAGCTTTTTTCTAAAAGTTGCTTCAAAGAACCCCAAATTGCTGAAATAACTTCTGAATCTGTATTAAACTTTCTACCATGGAACTGCCTTCAACGTCGGAAAATGCAAGAAATTCTCATGTTGCTAGTTCTAGAGTGTGAAGGGAATGTGACATGATCTTAATATTAGGATTTACTAAGATATTTCTGAACAGAAGTAGTGACATGCGTACGTGAAGCAATGTCCAATTCCCTACCAGTTCATAATGCTTTCTCTACGTGTGTTGTCTCACAAATTTCAAAACTGAAACATAATATTCATCATTCACTGTTGTTTTTGATGGCTTAGCATGCTAATAGATTACACCGTTTTGATCAAAGAAAATATTCATTATGACCTTTCCAGTAGATTTGGGTTTTCGGTTTTTTTATTTGAAGGCTAATTCTGAATCACTCCCCTACATTTCTGCAGGTAAAAAAAAAACAATTCTTTAAACACGCTGAAAACAGGAAAAATCAAATCTTAGCTTAGAATATTTATAAGCGTTCAAAAATATTTTGAAAAAATCCACAGCACTTTTATTTTTTTAGTTTCGTGGTGTTGTCATCATGTAAAAAGTACTTCTCAGTTCTTATAAAATGACCTTTGTACTAATAAAAGTTTTCAGTTTGGGTTGTTAAAGATACAAGAAAACAATTTCCATTCCTTTCTTATATGTAGCTATAACTGTGATGAGTGTACTTAAATTTTCTCTGTATAATGTTTTTGAATTTCATCTGATATGTATATATCTATAAATACACGTCGTTGCTTAAGGAAGCTGTAATATTCGAAATATTCTCCTGATCGCATGCAAAATATCAGAGAATGTAAAACTAATTAAATCATTATCTTCACGTGATTATATTTCAAAACTATGATCAACATCTTTATTCCACGTGAAGTCTAATTTAAAGGATTCATAATCAAAAGGAGCACATCATTTGCTTATTCTTTATTGGCCTTGGAAGAAACCAGATTCGATAGATGTTGCAAAATTAAGTTATTAAGGATTCATTGAACTTATTTTACTCTATTAATCTTAGATTAAAGGATATTATTTAAATTTATTTATATTATTTTAAAAGTTATGGTTCACGTAACATTTTTATATTGAGAATGCCAGAAGCAGCGAACTTGGATATCGTAAATTCTTAACATGTACTCATTGACTTAACTAATGTTTTTTTGTGTATCAAGAATACTCAAAATACATATTTCCTGCTGAAATCATTTTTAATCTGAAATTTTAATGTCACTCAAATAAGCTGTAGCCTTTAAATACATACAATAAATCAAAATCAAATTTTGTACTTTTTTTACTATAAAATTATTCCTCATACGAAAAGGTATCATAAGGTTAAATTTTATATTAAGGAGCCAAAGAAATATATACCTGAATAAAAATTTATTCTGCATATTAAATAACCCTTTTGTGCATAATGTTGTTAATTATAACTATAAATATTTATTTGCTTGGTGTCATAAGCAATAGATTAAATAAACTTATGTTTAATTATGTAAGAGCAAAATGTTTAATTATTATACCATTATATCGTTATTTAACAATTGTTAAAAAGAATGTTGATTATTTTTTTTATTAATTATATTACTAAGACTTCTTTGAATAAACATCCTGTTATACATTTTTTCCAGAATTTCTTGACGTTTCGAGGACCGCCATTGTAGAAATTAGCTATTTGAGCACTTATCTTCTTCCTATAGCAGATTATTTCAATCTATAGCTTTCTATAACCAAGCAAATCAAAAGCTATAATCTATAACTTAGGCACATAAAATTTAAATAACACGTAGAATAAATTTTATCGTAGATATATCGTGGGTATTTCTATGTAATAATTAAAATTTTACTATATCCCATCGTACATTTGAGACATCCTTATAAGCTATAAAATCAAATAAATTTCCTGAGTAAAGAAACTCTCAGTTCTCTGATTGAATATTTAAACAGAAAATTTACTTTGCATGTAAAGTTTTTCTTATTCGAAGAAATGTTTTTAACTCACAATATTTAGTGAATCCTTATTTCCATGTACGTAATTAGAATAAAATTAAAACTAAAATAAATTTTTACGTTGAGAAAGTTTTTCCATATTGTTTTTATTTTTAAATTAAACTTGTTTGATTTTGTTATATAGATTTATGTTTAATCTTTTAAGGTACAATAAAGATATAGTAGTTGTTATATTGCTTGAGAAAAGCAATAAATTTTCTTCGGAGGCTTTAGACAAACAAAAGACATGGTAATGTCTGATGAAGATTAATGCAGAAGTTATTCAAAGTTTATACAGAACAAGTTTCAAGGATAATGAACTCTGTTCCAGAGGATTGCATTTAGAAAACTTAATACCCATTTTTTTAGTTCTTATTTCTCTTCAAGTTTTGTTTTTTGATCTTAAGAAAAAATTGACATGATAATAGACTATATAACAATGTATAAGAAATGTTTGTTCTAGAATTAATTTCTTCATACAATTCTTAATAATATTTCATTTTACATCAGCTTTTTCATAACCCTAAGTAATTCAGAATTAAAATTTATTGTTGATACGTCCAGTAAATGTCACTAATTGTTCTATATTTCCTTATGAAACATTACTTCAGATTTCATAAGTAAATTCATCGGATATTTTTGCAACACTTCACATTTAAAACCTCTCACTTTAAATTAATCTTTTAACATTTATTATATCAAACTACTGAATTCCGTATATTTTTAATAGAATTACGTTTTCTCTTTCAAGTTTTCAATAAAATTACAACATGGGCTATACCGCATTTTCCCTGCCGACTATCAATTTGGGGACCTTTTAATAGGAAGTTTGAATTGAAATTCTCTTAAAATAAATGACTTATTTCAGGGGTTGATCTTTCATGTTTTCCTTTCAACTGACACTCGGGATACTACGTTGGTATTGTATAAATAAAAGACCCTCTTAATAAAATGAAAATTAAATCATGTAGATTAGATTGAAATTCTGAAGTGCAATGATAGATTAGATGAACTATATTTGTAAGTTGCGAAGAATTGGATATTGGAGTTAGGTGGAAGGTATGAAGCTAATACCGTCAGGATATGTAACTTTTTTATATAGGGGTTTCCGACATTTACGAAGGTTTAATATACGGTTAAGGACTCACCCCCCCAACTTCCGTTATTCTACTCACATGAATCCAATTGAGATGGTAAGAGGCAGATAAACATTGTGTTCTTAGATAGGTTTTACGAAGACAAAAAGTGATAGAGAATAAAATTTAAATATTAACTGCTTGACAGTCAATATGAGACATCTATATCCTATATTACTCTGAGTAAGGAGCATTAGAAAAGTATACGAAAAAGATCTACAAAGGGTCAAGATTTCGAAACCTCATCTATACATCTAAAGATTCTTACAAGACTTGTTTCATAATATTAATACTGGGTTATCATATTAAACGGTAGATCAGTATAAGGACTATTTTTTTCACAAAGATAGTATTCTATAAATTGATCTTCGACTATTCATTGATGTTAATAAAATAAATTTGTCATCATCACTGTAGGACTTTTTTTTTTCATTAATAGTGACTATTTTAATAATTTTTTTGCAATGACAATTGAAGGAAGTAACAGTGGGATGATGCAAGATCACAAATTCATACAAAAGACAAACTTTTATCCAATAATATTCTCTCCTACAGTAATCTTAGTGCAACGAATAATTGTTCTAAATTTCATACAATAGGGTGCCAATCCCATACACACACATAGAATTTCCAATTCTTTATTAAATCATTTATGTTAGACCAATTTAAGAGTTTATGATATCAAACGAATCTTGATCCATTCGTTAATATCATTCATAAGAGTATTTTTAATCATATTTATTTTATTAATGGATTAAATGCGCATTGATATATTCTATTCTACGGTAACAGACATGATTATTTTTGTATTAAAAATACCCAAAGAGAAAATAATCTCTTTAAACTGATTCGTAGTTACTAGTATGTTCACTTTTAACATTATAAAGAGGTTTTATCGCTTATTTATCTTCGTCTAACCAATGGAGAATTTAATGCGATTGTGACACAGGGCGCCTGTTGGCGCGAGTTAATTGTGACGCCCTTCCCTCTTTGACGGGAAAGGGATTACCAATGTGGTATAATTATAGGAAACATGTACTCATAAGAGAAAGGTAGGAGTAGAAACGAGTTCCGAGATGGACAGTGCAGTGTAAATAATTTCATCCCTTGGTATTTGTTAAAGACTGTGCCTTTATTTTTTTTCTGATTCTACCTAAACAATAAGGAAAATTTAAGAGTAGAAGAAAAAAAATGCATTACGCTAGTACAGGCTTTAGTTACTTTAATAATTTAGTGTTAATTGAGAAACTTTCTTAAATAAATGAAATGGAATTTATATAATTTAGAGCAGAATAAGTCAAATATTATAAATAAGATACAGAACTTTCACTTAAAAGCAGAAAAAGTATTGAATAATATGGTTGGTTTTGGTAGAGAAAGAGTGGGTGGAAGTTATAAACAAAATTTTGAATATTCCTTCGTGAACAGGGGAAATAGATATAGGATCCTAAATAAGGAGGATCGTGCATTTGATCAATGAGTCGGACCATTACGGTCTTTTCATTGACTATCCTTTCGTGGTTGTTTAAACTCATCATGATTAATAAGGAATATCTAAGGGACATGGAAGGCAGTAAATCTGAGCAGCGTCACCTATTTTACAAAATGTTCCGACCGTTCTTTTGACAGTAAATACAAAATTTCTCAATTTTTCATTACGATTTGTAACCATTTCATATAGGAGTTTTCGATGGTTACAAAGGTTTGATTTCGGGTTAAAGACTCGAAGATTCAACTTCAGTTAATCTACTCAATCGAATTGAAATCAGTTGGTAATGCATTGATTAATTAGTATTTTAAACTATTATTTAGGCAATTTTAGGCAAGTGTTCCTTAGACAAAGTAATATAGAGAATAAAATTTAAATATTCTCTTCTTGACAATCAATGTGAGACATGCATATCATATCTATACTGAGTATAGATAATTAGGAGAGAACAAAAAAGAATACTTACAAAGGGTCAATGTTTCGAAGCCTCATCAATAAATTTACGAACTCTAATCCGAATTGTTACATTTAATAAGTCTTAACATATCAAATTAAATGAAAAATCAGATGTGAAAAGTGATTTTTTTTATAAATATTGCATTCCTGAATTTAATCTTCGATTATTCATTGACATGAATAAAATAAACTTGTCATCATCACTGCATGACTTTATTTTTATTGGTCCATTATTAATGGTTAGTCTAATTATTATTTAGCCATGAGAATAAAAGGTAGTAACAATAGGAAGTTACAAGATCACAGATTCAATAATATAGACTGCCTATAATAATATAGACTGCAGTAGACTAACTTTTAACCATTAACATTCTCAACAGCAGAAATCTTACTTTAATAAATAATTGCTCTATTTTTCATGTAATGTGCGTTGTCGTGAAATCTCCAAACCTTGAATAAATCTATTAAGTTCAATTTATTTAAGAGTTTATAAAATAAAACTGATCTTGATTCATGCTTTTGAATATCATTCAAAAGAGTATTTTTGAATAATAGCTATTTTATTTATTGATTAAATGCGCATTTTTAACTTCTGATCTACCATTACAAAAGTAGTTATTGTTTATTTTAAAAATATTCAAAAAGAAAATAATCTCTTTGAACAGATTTAAAATTACATATGTTTTTGTTTTTAATGTTACTAAGGTTTTTTTTTATCAATTATTTATCTTCATTTCAACCGTTGGTGATTTTTAATCTGCTTATGATTTATGGTGACTGTTAATGTATGAAAAAATCTTAGTGTCTCTCCCTCTTTGTCGAGAAAGGGGTGGCAAATGTAACATAATCAGAAAGAACATGTTCTCGTGAAAGAGATGTTGGAGCAGAATCGAGTTGCGAAATTGAGAGCAAAGTATAAATAATTTCATCCATCTTTTTTAGCTAAAGACATTGTCTTCATATCTGTCTGATAAACAGATAGAGAGTAAGGAATAGTTATTGGGTAAGGGTAATAAGAAAGAAATCCATTATGTTAGTACACGCTTCATTTACTTCAATGATAATGCTAGAATTAGTCAAAAGTAGTAAATAAGATTGAGAAATTTCAATTATAAGCAGCAAAATTCAATAATAATTTTGTTGATGGTAGTCAAAGAGTGGGTGGAAGCTATAAACAAAGAAAATTAAGTATTCCTACGCGAAAAAGAGTAAACAGATATAGGATCAAAAATAGGAAGGATCTGCATGTGATCAATGAGTTGGAACCTTCTTTCAAGTCCTACTAGTGACTCGGACCATATTAATGTAAACCAGTACAGTAACATTTACAAAGTTCATATTCTACATCAGATGACTATAGAGTGACTTTTATCCACAGATAGAGTGGTCTAGATATAATGAACTTTAAATATTTTGAGAACTAAATAAAATTACTTGGCTATCATTACTGTCTATCCATTGACTACCAATCCGTAACTGTTTAAACTATTCATTAATAAGGACATACCCTAGTGAGAGAGAAAGTAGTAAATCCGAGATGAGTCAATTGTTTTATGAAATTTTTCGACGATATCTTGATAACAAATTCAAATTTTAAATAAATATGCGATCTGAGAGTATTTTGAAAATGTTCTTAAACTGTAAAATAAATTGCTTGAAAATTCGTGAGCTTTGTTTGAGGTAATTTTAGCAAACCCTCTTATGGAAATAATCTCTATGGAATATATTGACTCGTTTATTGTATCTAAATATTAATGTGATTGGCTCTAGAGAAAATTTATTGAGACACTGTGGTAGTATAATTGTGAATATGACGTGCTTCTGGATCGTGACTTTGGTCCTATATGTAAAAAAATAGATATCAGAATTGAAATCTCTCTTATTCACTTATTTCTCTTTTCTCGTTTATCTTTCTTAAGAAACAAAGTGAAACTTGAATGTTGAAGTTTTATTTTGTAAAACATTCCTAACTTTTTGGTAATTTATATTTGACAGAAATTTTAGACTGATTTAAGGGTTTAGTGAAAATTCTCTTGCATTTAAATCAATGTTTTGAATTGAAAAAATTGATTTTAAAATCGGAAATAATGTTTCAAATCGTTTGCCTTGCTAATATTTATGTAAATAGTGAGAAAGTTAGGAGCAATCTCTTTTTAAGCAGTTTCTGAAAATAGAAGGAATAATCTGTTTCTTCTGTATTAAAGAACTCTATTAATGAATTTTTATTGTACATTAAAATACAGTAACAGTGACTTGACACTATTAATTTCTAATAATAATAATAATAATTTGAAATACCTTACGATGGAGCTGAATTCGTATCATTTTTTTTACAATATAAATTTTCGTTATAATTACAATGTTTTTTTACGGGTAAAGAAAATAATTTAATGGAATATTTTTATTTAGGGCAGAGAAAGGAATTGCAACAAATAAAGGTACAAATGTGTATTGTTTGAGAAATTGCAGTCAAAATATTTGACATCAAAAAATTTGTATACTATGAACACTTGAAATAATAATATGTAAACATATTATTCTAATTAAACGAATTTTCATTGAATGCTGAATTTCTTAAGTTCTTCGGTATGAACTCTATAAATGTATTATTTTATTACCTTTTTCAAATCAATTTAAACTGTTATATTATTTTCCTAATATTAAGTACAGAATTTTTATTTAGACTTTTATTTGATCGTATTTATTTATTTAATTTGTATTAATTTTCTGTCATTAGAGAAGATGGGTTTTTTAAAATTTATATCTCAATTGCAAATTAAAATAATTTTAATTCAAATTTTAGAGCAGCTTCAGTATCGCCCACTGCGAAATTTGACGCTTTCTTTGCGCCAAGTATCGTGTTTTGAAAAATGGTTACCATCAAAATTCCCACCGTGTTCGAATAATGGCGGCTACCTTGTTTTCACTAAAAATAATGGATAACAGAAGAAAAAAAATTAAGACTTATCCACCATTTTAAGAGGAATGAAAATGTACAAGACAATTTTATGGGATTGAGGGGATAACCCCTGAAATATTAAAAATAACAGGTAGCAAAAAGATAAACAATTTAAGAGATTCCCCTCCCCAAAGGACAATAAGTTAATTTGTGAATCTATTCGCTTAACAATAATATTTAATGCAGTTTTTAGAGTAAGGGGCGAGAACCCAGTTTCAAGTACCATTCCATTATACGTAATAAATATGTTTACGTCAAAACTATTATAATGGTTTATTAGGTACACACTTATATTATAAATTTATACAGATTTATTAAGGATACCAGGACATGAGGATGAAATTAGAATATCGAATTTAAGATTCTTCTTTTTATTGCATTTATGGAATTTTGTTAGCCTTATAATATTTCATTCATTTTATTGAACGATAAAAGTATTTTTACTTTGTAGAAAAGTTTAACTTTCTCTATGAGTTAAATATGTATATGATTTTTCAGATATATTTTCGTTAAGTTAGCACTTATAAAAATACTTCGTATAAATTCAAAACATTTTACTCGTCATATAGAAAAAAATGCACAAAAAATTTTGGACCTAATTTTTTACTGAAAGTACTATATGTTTTCTTTGAAACAATTACAGAACATCTTAATTTTGTAAATTTAATTTTTTTGTAGAGAAAAAATTATTTCTTAAAATATAGTTATTGCTCAGAGTGCCATGCAATGGGATGTGATATGGGTGACCGCAAACGATCATTTATCACGAAACTTGGCAATATTTTTTGTCGAAAACTTTTGGTGGGTGATACTAAAGGCTTGCCAAAGTGTTGAAATATTTTTAAATCATGAACACATTATTTTGATAATGAGTTATTTTTCAACGATTTTTTTTTTCATTCCTTCTGAAACTAATCCGAGATCATGTATCAATGCAGAAAACGTATATAATGTAACCAATTTTAAAAATTTACTATCATTTATAAATATAATAACTGCTAGATGGCGCCGCCAGACAGAATACTTGTCGGCTTCCATCTAGTGGAAGAATGGAAAACCAAATGTATGACTGGATTTGTCTGCTGGAAATCTGCTGTGCATCATCTCCCGGGAACCCTTCCCTTTGATTTTTTTTTTTACATTGCTAGAACATATGAAGTTATAAGAAACTTTAGTTACTACAAGAGTTCCTATGTACAGGAAATAAATCATATTTACCCAAAGATAGATTATTTCTGCTAATTCAATGATTTCCGATTCATCACAGTGGGTTATAAGACCAAATATTTATTGTACATACTTATTATTTAGAGTCTATCCTAATTTCAACAAAATTCATTGAAATAATTTCCTTCTCTGTATTTACTTATATAATTTCAATAAATATGAAATATAAAAAAAAAAAAATTAATGAAATCTTAATCAGACTTCATTCATTTGAAGGAAAAAAATCTTTCTTTTCCGCAACAGTCAACTTCCTTCGAATTCCAGTCGTTTTCGACTATTTATTGGCTGTATAAACACAAGTTACATATAACGAATTCTTTACAGTTCCATATTTATAATATATATTTAGAACTTGTAAGAATATAATTCATAAAGAAAAATATTTCGTATTTTAATAAAACCGGAATGACATAAAAAAATTGAAATTACAAAATAGAGGAATACAAAACGAAAATATATTGATCGCAACCATAGAAAAGCGTAGTCTTAGGAATGAAAGAAAGCTTTAATTCTTTTTGTTATTTTACTCGAAACTGAAAATTGTCTATCGTATTCTTTAAGGGAAAAAAAAAAAACTTCTAATTAGATTACTACTTTCCCATTTAAATATTTCTGAGTGTGTTATTTGAACAGAATTTGTATTTTTCCTTAAAACCTTTAGCTTGATTTTTTTTTTCAAACTCTAGTATTGAAGATTTATGAAACAATAAGCTCATTTTCAATTTAAAGAGTGTTGGCAATATGATTTGTTATCTACTTTCGGAATTTAATTTACTCTGTTTTGTTTTTCAAAAAGACTAATTTTTGGCGATGGACTAGAACAAAAGATTGAAAAAGAAATTACAAATGAATTAAATCATATAAATACAAAGACAAATTAATATTGTAATATTTCCTTTTAGTTAAATATGAATATTAAATAACAGAAGAACTTTGAAAATGCATTTAAAGCTTTTAAATTTCAGACCAGAATTGTTTGAAGAAATCTGTAAATAGTTCTTTATATGAGATATTTTATAAATGTATATTAAAGTAAAGAGGAAAACACATTATTTTTTAAATTTTTTTTTAATTGTTTTGAAATTTCTTCATAAAGAATAGAGTTAAATGTTATATTTTGATAATTAAAATTAATGTGACAGGTCGACACATGAAATAAATAAATTTTGAACCAATTAACATAAACCTATCAGCACTTTTAAAATATATTACATTCACTGAGTTTAAAATTGTGTGCAAATTTGGATTCTTAGTTCCGTATTTCTTTAATAACATCTAAAATTATTTTAATGTGTTGAAAAATTTACCACTGAATATGAATCACTATCAATAGAATCTAAAATTCTGATTTTTTTTTAAAAGTTATTTCAGAAATAAATAAGCATTTGCATGGAACTTTAGTGCGAAACAAGAAGAGTCACATTTTTTCATTCAAAGTTTTATTGGATTATTCTAAGTAGATTTAAATGCATTACTTTAGTGAGAGAGACTCATTTGATGAATTGCACAATAATTTGCCTTTGATTTATTGTTTCGTTAAAGTGATTTTCCTTAAGTGGAGTTTTTCTTAAATTCTTTTATACATTAAAATAAATTTCAGAAAAAAATAAAGAAATTTCACATGTTTCAATTAATAAGTTGCCGTAAATTATGTGTAAATAAACATTTTAAAAGTTCTTGAAAATACAATCAAATTTAGAAAGGTTTTTTAATTAATTGTGGGGGACAAGCTTTATGCAATTGTCACGTAAATACCTTACGTAATTTCTTTAATCACTCTTCATCTTTTGCTATAAGTAATTTTTGTTAGAGAACTTATATATTTTAACCGTGAATGTAAAATCGTTAAACGAGAATACTATTATTTTGTGTAAACACATTATACAGAGAAAATTCATTCCCTTCGTATCAAAGCTTATACCTTTCCTGATAGAACACGAAATAAGTTAAGTATATTTTTATTTCCTATCTGGTACTATAAGATAACATTCCACTTATTGTCTTAAAATTACACATATGACTACAATTTTTAAGTTATTAGACACACCTATTTTGAATAATTGCCGAAGTAATGCTTGTAATTATAATTTTAGATGCCAGTGTAGTTTTAGTACAAGAATTGAAACTACGTTACTTCATATTATTCATTATTTACCGATGCGATTATATCATCATTCACCTCAAAATGAGTGAGTGATGATGGAGCAGAATAGCGTTAGAGCCAAATATGGCTATGCTGCACCAAATAAGGCGAATATGCGATCTATACGTTTGAAAAAGGAAGAAAAGAAGACAAATAGTTGAAAAGAACGACGGTCGTAAATAGACATGGATCACAAGAGTATCCCTATGCTGATCACCATAATTTACCATAGGTAGTAAATAACATGGGAAAGAAAAAGATAACCATGTGTCCCTGGGCCCTGATTCCCGTATCTACCTTAATAAGGTAAGCCCTTTAGGGTCGTCTCTCACGAAAGATTCTCTCAATTGGCAAAATTTGACTTTTTTTCGATAACTCAAATGGGTTTCGTTTCTCGTTTGGATTTAACTATCTACTAATTTTAATTAATTTCATTCAGTCTTTTTCTTAAATCGATTCCTTTACATTACCTCCTACAGTGGACAAGTCAGATGTCAACAGAGTTTTCGTAGAATAATCAGTGCTACCAGACAAGCAGCCATGGGTTAAGTAATAGCAACAATGAATACGAGAGGAAAAACAGACATTTTAAAGAGAACTGATCAACGAAATTTGCTGTTGATGAGATAGGGCAGTAGAAGGCTAGTTCAAGTGCCTTTACAAACATCTCGCCATTGGCTACAACATCTCTGTGACCTCGTGAACATATTGTAGATTGTAAAAATGTTGCTTCGTCAGATGAGTCACGATTCCCGTTGCTAAAAGCTGATTATAGGGTTCAAGATTGCCGTAGGTTCCACGAAAGTAAAAGTTGCAACAAAACGCAATAGAAGTGCAGTTCCATATTGGTGTGGGCTGTTCTCATACGGCAAGGATTGGATCCACTGATCCAACGGAACTAATCATTGATACAAAATGGTTGTATTCAGCTACCTAAGGACTATGGATATCATGTATTTAAACATTGGTGAAATTTTTCGGGATAACAATACGCCCTGCCATCTGGCCAAAATCGTTAGCATTGGGTTTAAATAACATTCTGAAGATATTCTACGAAAAATTTATCCCCATGCACCAATAGATATGAATCCCATATAACATATAAGACACATGAGTGGAAATACAGCCTAAACACAAAATCTCGCAATTACGGAAGATTGAAAAGAGCATATAGTAGAGTATTTCTTCAGGAGACTTCCGACGACTTGTTCAGTTCTTGCTACGTTGAGGTGCCACTGAGATCCAGCAGATATTAGAAAGTATCCCATAATTTACATCCCTTTAGAGCAAAGTATTTGATCTGGATAAAGACTGAGAAATCATATTCTTATAAGATGAAAACATCCGTTTCGACCATTAACTTAAAGTTGGAAAAACTAATAGAAGAGAACGTTATATAGAATCTTACAATAAATAGGATATAATATTTGACATATTGTAGATTAATCGTGATCTGTAGTTTTATATTTATTTACAAGTAGCCCGTTTACGGTTGTTAAGTTCGTAAAAGAAGTCGTGTTAGATGCCAAAGTAATAAGTTATTATAAAAAGGAGAGTTAGATTACAAAATGTGAAAAAAGTCCGTCTAATATATCCCCATAATTAGAAAAATTATGAATAGTAAAAAACATGTGTTTCATCATGTGTTTTAATTTTTATTAACGTCGCACTAAAAGTAACAGGTGGGCTATTGGCGACGGACTTCGTAATTTTGAACCACGATCAAGTGAGGAGGACGACACCTGAGCCGGCACCCCCTCTCCTATTTCCCACACCAACAGGAGTACTTTGGGCCCCAACAGATTTAACGAGCATCAGCCCCGGCTACACAGTGGATCTTTAGCAGCCAAGGATCGAACCCACGACTGAACGAAAACCGCCGGTCACAAATCCGAAGCCACGACCGCTAGACTACTGCCTCCATATTATCATGTATATCTTAAGGAAATAAGTCTTCTTCTTCACCTGTAGCCGCTGTTAACAAACACAATTTAAGGTCACAGATTTACATATAAAAATAGAAAACTAAATTACATTTTCTAAAAACGGTTGTTTATAAAGAATCCGAAAAATGCGAAGTTTTAAAATACACCCTCGGCAAAATGATTTTCGAAGTTCTAAAAATTTCCCATTGTTTGAAGGAAATTCATACGACGTAAATGTATGAATGAAAAATTTCGAGATATGTTGTGAGCTTCAAAGTTTATATTTAGTTCCATGGTGTACAGGAATGTCGATCATTTCCTCTAAACACTAAAGTATTGCAAGGAAATTTATTTAAATCACAAATTGCGTTTTCCATTTTGTTTTTGATAATGGTTTTACCCTTTTATCATATTTATATAAGAAAAATAAATTAATTAAATTAAAAATTACATTAAAAAAATATTATTACCAAGTTAGAAGTGCACTTTTGGAAAACACACATATAACATAATAAATACAAGACAATAAAGTTAATATAATGAGATTAAGCTGAAAATTAAAGAAAAGGTAGAGTAAAAACTGGAAAAAGACATTAATTTTCTTCAAGTAAAGTAAACAAAAGTTTTAAGAAAAATATGCATGTGTAGTAAATATTTTTTTTAATCTAATCAGTACAAATAATATAGCAAAATTTATTTAACTAACTGGTATATATATATATATATATATATATATAAGACAATTAATGAAAATATTAATACATTTTTATATAATTTGATAATTACATATTAGTAAACCAATTGAAGATTTTGTAGAGTATAAATACAACATAAATCTGGAGATTAAACACTTGAATTTAAGACTATATACTGCACTAATTATAGAGACCTAAGAATCAAAAAATAATAATCAATCACAATCAAAAACACCAGAGTATATTTATTATTTAATACGTTAATAAGATCTCTGGAAATTATGCAACTTTATATAAAAATTCTTTGGCTAATAATCAATTTTATTAAGGATTATTTTAATAAAATTTTATGTAGACAAAGATAAAATTATAATAATAATTTATAAGAAACTAGAAACTAGCTTTGTATAAGAAACTACGAGAAAATATTAATAATGTTAAATTTCTTTATATTTTATTTAAATCTAAATTTTATAAGGTATTTGATAAATTAAGGATTGTTTCTTATGAATTTTATACTTACTTTACTAAAAGTAGGTACCACACACAAACATTTTATACAGTTTTACATTTAATGATGAAAACTTTACAGATATTAAAACATATTTATAAAATTATTAATAAAACCATTTCTTATCCAAATGCGTGTTTTATTAAAAGAAGCAAGTCAGCCAAATACTAAGAATTAGATTCCATTGGGTATGTAATATAATCGTCTGTAAGAAGTTTCAGGCCAAATACTTTATCCCAATAATAGACCATTCACCTTATTCGCCGGATCTTGAGCCATGTGTCTTCTATCTTTTTCCTAAGGTGAAATCTGTATTAGAAGAAAGAAGATTTGAGTCCTTTGAAGCTGGATAGAGATATCGGTTCGTGTTCTGAAGAAGCTGACAGAACACGACTTCCAGACTTATTTCGAAGAATGGAAGGCTCGTATGGAGGGTTGCAGGGATAGAGGAGGGGTGTATATTGAAAATGATATTAAGTAAATATGTATGACATAAAAATAAAATGTCTTACAACGTCGGTCTCGTTATTTAATAGCCATCCCTCGTATTTTAAAAATACATTAGAACTCAACCACAAGATATATATTTCTACCTTTGAAATGTAGAATATATTTGATTCGTAATGTTTTCCAAAGTTCAGTAAAAGTACAATTATTTTAAAATTTTGTTTTGTCATTAAAAATGCCCTTTGGGAAATAACTGCGTTTTCTAATTACTTCTGTTGAAACTTCTATGTAAACCTATTTATTTTCTATAGCAGGAGGCTTAAGCTTTGATCCTCATTTATTATACTTGATGATTTTGCAAATTTACATGAAAAGTTTTTTTAGTTTTCTTCTTGAATCAAGTGAATGTATATTTTACTTTTAATTAACAATTCTTAGCGTTAGAGTTGTCTTATGGAAAAATTTAATTAGCCTCTTCTGTTTCTCATATATTATTTTTCACGCACAACTTTTTGTGTCTCCGAAAGCATGATAAATGTTGATTTTCTTTAGAAAACCATTCAAGGAATTACTATATATATTAGTTCTAATAGTTTGATGAAATTAGTTTTCTTAATTATTTTAGATTATGGATCATGTCTGACCAAAGGTGGCGTCAAATTGAAGGCTGTATACTCAAACAATGTATTTTTGGAAAGAATATTTAAATAGTATAATAAAACTTTATTTTCATTTAATTCCTAAGAATGTTTGCCAGAACATGGACCTTCTAAGTCTGTTGGTATATAAGCCTAATTTTATTCAATGCAACTCTGCAATTACAAATATAATTTAATTTCTAAGTTATATTAATTTTATAAGAAACGAATCTAAGTCCGAAATAATTGACTGGGCATAGCATCAATTGAAGTTCACACTTTTTCATGTTGAAAGAGCAATTGCGCTTTCAAATCGGATTTCACATTTTGAAAAATCATTTTTAAATATTAATCAACCAGTGTTAATTAATTAATTTATCTACATCGTAATTTAAGGATATTTGAGCCATTATCATTGACTAATTTAATTTGCATGAGAATTGCAGAAATTATTAAGGGATGTTCCATTTTTGACTATAGGTACTATCTGACTAATTTCATTCGAAATATTTAATTAAGGAACTGAATTTTTGCTCATTGTATACTTTTATAAGGGAAATTAAATGAAAAGATACCATATTTAAATGATTAAAATATGTTAACAATTTAAACCTTTTTGGAGGATTAGCAACAATTCATTGTCGAAAAGAAAGGTTTATTAATACCGCAATTAAATACTTCAAATTACGCAATGCAATATCCAGTAGAAAATTTCTACCCTAAATATATCTATATACATACATTTCTCACTGAATAAAAAATATCAGTTTAAAATGGAAACTGTCCGAAAAATTGAAGTCTCAGCATTTCTGCAGAACACACAGGCCAAAATGTAATGTCTACGCACTAATTTTGTCCGAATAAACCACAGAAATATAAATTTAAAACAAAAAGGAAACTGTTCTGGAATTCACGACAAGGCTCATTTAGAACATTTAACACCTCTTTAGCATACACTACAGCCAATTTTAAGTACTTTAATATTGTGCCATATTTCTTCCCTTAATTCAGATTTGATACTAGAAATAAAAACCTTATTACCCTGAATGAATCACCTTTAGACTATTAAAGTTGAAACTATCAGGAACATTCTTAACAAACTGCTGATTCTTTCTGGAAATAATTTGATTTTGCACCGTTTACGCGAAACGATTACCATTTTAGGTGTAGGGAAAATGTTTTATATTGCTCATATTTAAAGCAGCTTCGATCTTTCTTTACATCGATTGGCTGGCCCATGGAAAGAAGGACTAAGGTTTCTGTTTTTGTTTAGTATTTTACAAACATTAAGAAAATCTTTTTTTCGTGAAATAAACAAATTTGCGTTACTTATTATAAAGTTTGAATTATTATAAAGATATATTCGAGATGTCTGGATAAAATATATTCTGTATATTAATTGATCCTTGTGTAAAATGTCGTAAATTATAGCTATCAATGTTGATTAATTTAGTGTCAAGAATATATAGATAGAAGTGATCTGTAGTATTTGCTGATTGACTTCAATACGTTGTCTTTCGAAAAGTATAAATTGCATATAAGTATTTTCGAAATGTATAACTTTGGATGGTGATAATGTAAAGAATTCTTAAGATATTAAATTCAAGTTAAGTTTTTATTTCTATTATTTTTAGTACGATTTTAAAACTTTACGATACTGAAAGTTACTTCAATCCAAGGCATTTTAAAACAAAACAAATCATTATTAATTGCTGTAATCTACATCTTTATGTACATAATAATCAGATGCATGCAGAATAAATTTTATGCAGATATATCGGTTATTTCTTAGTAATGATTAAAACATTACGATATTTCCTCGTATATCCTTTTGTAACTAAGTTTACATGTTTTGTTAATAAATATGAAAGAGTAGGGAATTCGCTTTACTTCGTTTCCTAAAATATTCATAACATAACACAAATTTATGTTCATAGTTATGTATCTGATATCAAATTTATTTTTACAGAATTGTTTTTGAAAGAAATGGTTTATTAGATATTGTTTAAATTTCTGCAAATTTCGAAATATTAAAAAAATAATTATTAAATCTTCCGTTTCTGTGTAAAATTGTTTCAATTATGAGTATTCTTAATTTTACATTTTTATTTAAAAAAAATTATATATTTTTGAATACCTTATTTTATTAAATGTAATAAAATGTTTTTTAAAAATTAATATATAATTTTAAAAAAAAATTCTGAGTCCTTAAAATTATTTAATTAGATCTTATTAATGACCGATCCAAAATGCGATTAAGTCAACTCTAATTTAATAAAAGACATTTGTATGATATCGAAAAAGTCAATTTTGAAAAAAAAAAAAAAAAAAAAAATGGTGAACTATGAGACATATATAAAGTACTTTTGAATAAATTTGAATAAACCAACCATTTTGGAAAAACTTTTATGTTCTAATAAATGCGTTCTTAATTCTAAGAAATTATAGTAAATTATTATTATATGTAATTCTAATTTATCAAAATATAGTGAATTGTGGCAAATTTGCAATTAATTATCGAAGCATGGGGTTAAATATTTTAAATTTTTCTTTCTAATATATTTTAAAAAATTTGATAGAAATATTTAAAGGGTAATTTTTGTGAGCTAACAAATAGAAAATAGTAACTCTGCCTTACACTAAAATTCTATTTGTAACACCAGTTTAATGAACACTTTTTAAAATTATGCAATATATATTGCGCCTCATCCTTCCTTTCCTTGAATAAGATTTATGTTACAAAACCCCAGAACTCCTTCATAAATAGAAGTATATTGCGACGGGTTCAACTCGAAATAAAAATTCTTCATTCTTTAAAATTTAATTTATTACTACACGACGTCACAGAACAGCACAAGAAGACGGATATTATAGAACACATAAAACATTTTGAACAGTTAAGGTAAACATATCACACACGCTCAACACGAACTTCGCAGAAAAAACATCACAGTTCTACAACTATCTGCCACACCCAACGTCCTTTCTGGTCTCAACGGATAGGATTCATTTGCGCCAATCTTCGGAACTCTTTTCTTTCAGCCGACCGTATCACAGCATAATCGAGAGGTGACTTGTGCTGCCATCTATATTAGGAATGGTTTATTAAATGATTGAAGTCTTTAAAATATATTTTGTTTTTTCCCAGAAATCGTCTTTATTTAACTGAAATTTCGAATTACACATCTCATAAATATTTCGCCTTAAAAATACTAATACTTATTTTAATAAGCACTAGATAATAAGTGAAATAAACAAATAAAATGATGCACAGCACCAATGGAAAAATATAAAGTATTGAGGTTTTTTTCTAAATTTCCCTCAATAAATCTTACAAATGTCTAAAACAACGAGCGTTACTTTTCTTCAGTACCGAGAAAAGGTTGAAAAGAACAATATTCATAAATAAAGCTCTCGTGTAAGACCATAATGACATTAATTTCTTACAAAATATTGAATGTAAAAGATTCAGAACTTATATGCTGTAATCAGTTTATTCAAAATCCTATTGTGTATATTAGTAGCTGAGAAACTAGCTGACATTGAGAATGATAGTTTATTTTTTATAATAGAACTGTGTGCGTTCGTGTAATTGAAGTACAAATACTGGAAGCTGAATTTTCAATCAGAACTTTATCATTTTTAAAACGTTTTTCTGAATTTCACTTGGTGTGTGTGTGTGTGTGTGTCTGTGTGTGTGTGTCATCAAATTTTCGATCGTTAATTTAACCAACTTCCCATCAAGATAGAGCTTTGAAATTTTGGGAATCGTTCGTACTCGCCTAACAATGCAATATTTAGACATTTGCGACAAGTTTTAACTAATATTTTCTTTAATAATGCAGTTTAGCCCAAACACTTGGCGCGATTTCAAAAATTGGCACCAAACTTGGCGATTGTTTTTTTTTTTTTAATAGAATGACTTACAAACTTTCAAATGCATGTTTTGATTTTATGAGTATTATGAATTTCTTAATATGCTCACAAATGTATCTTTTTAAGTAAATTTTAAAGTTAAAAATAACTAACAGTTTTAACTAATATTTCAATAATTTTCTTTAATATACTTTGCTACCATATAAAAACGTTATTTTTAAAAACGTTGGTTTTTATATCGAATTATTAATAGAATGACTTACAAACTTTCAAATGCATGTTTTGATTTTATGAGTATTATGAATTTCTTAATATGCTCACAAATGTATCTTTTTAAGTAAATTTTAAAGTTAAAAATAACTAACAGTTTTAACTAATATTTCAATAATTTTCTTTAATAAACTTTGCTACCATATAAAAACGTTATTTTTAAAAACGTTGGTTTTTATATCGAATTATTTCCTCATCAAATAAATAAATGTGTTAACATAAATAAGTATAACCATAAATTAAAATATTTAATGATGCGATAAAATACGAAAATAATAGTAACCTCCTGTTTACTATAGTTAATAATAAATTTTCAGTATAATTTATTTTTAACATAATTATCAATAAATTCTAATAAATTACTCACACATACATGTATACACAAATTCGAAAAAATACAAATTGTTGTGCAATTGTAGAAAATTAAGAAGGATTTCTCGATAACTGATGTAAAAATTCTCTGAAACATTTTCTTTCATTTTTATATAAACACATGATTGTAAATGCTTTGTGTATTATGGAGAAATCATTATAAATCACAGGGATGAAAAAAATAAATATGCAAATTTAGTTTCTGTATTTTGGAAAATGCGTACGTACTAAGATAAAGTAATATAAATGAAATTTGATATACATTTATCTATGCAATAATTATCAAATTTGATTTTCAATTTTGAATCCATTATTAATTTCCCTTATTAACTTGGTATAATCGTCATTTATTATAAAAATTACATTATAATAGATATTCAAAAAAAATAAGACACAGAATTCTAAGAAATTGATTGAAATATTTACAATCAGTTATATTTTCTGCAAGTAATTTGGGAAAAAGAAACATATAACATAAGTAGATTAATTTTTTTTAAATATATGAATTATAATGATGTAATAAATACAATACAAAAAAGGCTAACATTGTCAAATGAATTTCTGAAAATATCCAATTACACAAATAAAAATAAACGTAAATTATTTCAATGAAAAATTGCAGTCAAAAATTAATATGAAAATATCGTAACGTTATAGAATATATCAAAGGTTAACTATTTTAAATATCTAATCAAACACAGGATTAAAAATTTTTAAATATAAAATTACAAAAGCCATTTTCATCTAGCTTAAAAGCCGCCTTTATTTTACTTTTTTTGATTAATTATGGCAATTTTTTACAATTATTCATGCTACATAACACATGGATCAATAAGTTCCGAGACTAACCCAGAGATGGCGCTCGTATTAAACCAGTAACCAGGTCTTTCTAGAGTACTAACCTTTGCTTGAAACGTGTCAAAATTTTAAGTCGATCGGACCAGAAACAGCTGAGTTATCGAGGTTGGAGTAAAGTCGTTTTGTAGTTTGTTTAAAAAATGAAAAAAACCGAGTTTCGTGTTCTGATAAGACATTGTTTTTTAATGGGTAAAATCACCGTGCAAGCGAAACAATGGATTGAAAAATGTTACCCGGACTCTTGTCCATCAAAAGCAACGATTTGTCGGTGGTTTGCCGAGTTTAAACGTGGTCGTACCGACACAAATGACGCGGAACGCTCGGGTAGACCTGTGGAAGCCGTTACACCGGAAAATGTGAGTGAAGTGACAAAAATTATAATGAAAGATCGTAAAGTGAAGCTCCGTGAGATTGCTGAGATGACACAGATATCATATGGAAGTGTATTTACTATCCTTCATGAAAAATTGAGCATGAAAAAGGTTTTTTCCAAGTGGGTGCCGCGATTGCTTTCGATGATGCAACGAGTCGATGATTCAGAACGCTGTTTATCGTTATTTACTCAAAACAAAAAAGATTTCTTGCGTCGTTACGTGACCATGGACGAAACATGGATACATCACTACACACCAGAGTCGAAGCGGCAGTCATCTGAGTGGCGCACAGCTGGCGAAAGCCGTCCGAAAACGCAGCAGTCAGCTGGCAAAGTCATGGCGTCAGTTTTTTGGGATACGCATGGCGTGATTTTCATTGACTACCTCGAAAAAGGTAAATCGATCAACAGTGATTATTATATTGACTTGCTGGTGCGTTTGAAGGAGGAAATCGCAAAAAAAACGACCGCACAGTCTCGGGACTAATTGATCCATGTGTTATTAACTCTCCAAATTGACTTTCTCAGCGAATGATTTTCACTAAAACTTCTATGCACTCAAAACTTTTGTATGTAATGGAAAAATAAAAAAAATACATAGTTTTGTCAATTTACAGTTATAACAAAATTGCTCGGGAGAACACAAAATGGCGTCCCAGCAATAAATTGTTAATCATTTGTCTTCATTTTCAGTCTAATTTCTTATATTTTCCAGATTGCATGTAAAAGAAGGTAATGGTTTGGTTTTATTAACATCGTACTAGAAGGAACACGACGGCTATTACAAAAATAATAGGTAAATCGATAAAAATGTATGGAAATGCTCTGAGTTGTATTTTAATTCAAGAAATTACTTTATTATAAGTATGTTAAAGCAGTAAATTATGTTCATCATTGCTGTAAGCAGGAAGGAACTGCCACAAAACGGCGTTTGCTCGGGGCGAATTCACAAGTCCCGCGTCCTATCTTTATTTTGATATTATTTCCTTTTTGATATAAAATCTGAACAAATTTACATTTAAATATTATCATGAAATCAGCATAAATTTTACGACAAACAATTCAAAACAAGGCAAAGTGTCTTGAGTTAACTATTACGTTTGCAAGTAGTTAGATCCGATATGTGAGGAAAATAACATCCATACATTTCTCTGTACTTCTGTTTTTGTGGTAAATTGTGCATCACCTTTTTTATCGAGAAGTGTGAAAATAAATAAAAAAATTTAAAATTTAAAGGGAATGTTTCATGCAGAATTAAAAGATTTATTGATTGTTTTATTGACATCATATAATGAATTAATAAGAAGACTATAGGCTTTGTTCTTTGTAATTTTAAACGTCGGTTTTTTTTTTTTTTTTTTTAGTTTTAGTTTAGATTAGTTCTTATTAACGTCACTCTAGAAGCAACATGAGGTCTATTGGTGACGACGGACCAAGTAATTTTAAACCTCGGTCAAGTGACGAGGACGACACCTGAGTTGGCACCCCCTCTCCTAACTTCCACACCACATCAAAGGGAGGACTTTGGACACCGACTAGATTTCACGTGCATCACCCTGGCTAAACGGCGAGTCTTCAACGGCCAAGGATAGAACCCGTGACTGAACGAAAACGGCCAGACTCGAATCAATGAATCGAACCATGATTATTAGGCTACCACGGCCACGAATAGAATGAGGAAAGCTTTGCATTTCCACTAGGCTTCCGCGATCTCTTAAACTTCGGTCAATTGACGCAGACGACACCGGAACAGTTTGGAACGTCGACAGGCTTAACCTGCATCAGCCCAATCACAGCAAGTCTTTAAAAGCCTCAGAGTATGATATAGTCACGAGATCGCGACCACAATTACGTT
>BMAW01053749.1:0-10776 GCA_019974015.1 Nephila pilipes
AATTAAAGCAAATGATGAATTATTAAATTCAATATATTTAAGCTAAATGAAATAAAAATTAAAGCGAAAAATAAGAAATTGAAAAGTGATCTGGTTCGCCAAAAGTGATCCAAATAAAACAATAGCCCTTTGGGGGGCTAAAAACTAATTCATTTTACGGCAGCAACAGTTTCATTTAGATACGTTGCTGTCGTAAAGTTGATAAATACGTTGGATAAAATTCACGTTGGATAACTAATTTGGAGCCCATGAGCCTCACGGCTCTCCATATCTTGTAATCTTTTGGAGATGAACTTCGGATTCATTTGTCCAGAACTGCCATTTTATTAGCCATTTAAGGGGCTATTGATTTAGGTGGATCACTTTTGGCGTCCCAGATCACTTTTCAGTTTTTTTTTTATCGTTTGCTTCAATTTTAATTAGCCAAACAAGGCGCTATTGTTTTAGTTGGATCACTTTGGCGTACCAAATCACTTTAATTTTTTTTTTCTTCTTCATTTTCAATTATATTTATCGAAATATATTCATTTCAATAATTTATCGTTTCCTTTAATTTTAATATCGGAAATGTTTACTATTGTCCATTTCTCGATATTTCATCATTTACTTTAATTCTTATATTTATTTGAATTATTTAATAATAATTATTTTAAAAAAAGCTCACCTTGGGTGTCTAAATCTGTTCTTTGCAAAACTTTGCTTAGAACTTTTCCAAAGTTATTTTTGAAAAATAGTGGTAATTTGTGTAGCTATAAAGATATATTCAATTTAATAATTTATCATTTGCTGTAATTCTTATGTCTGAAAAGAATATTATTGGCCACTTCATTTGCTTTAGTTCTAATATTTAATGGAATATTTTATTAATTATTTAAAAAAAAGTTTGATTCTTTTTTTTTTTAGCGAAATCTGTTCTTCGCAACGCATTACATACGCAAAAAGTTTTACTCATGAGTGGACCAACGAACAAAATTGGTTTCCAATGCCTTAAAAACTTTCATTATTTTCATATGTATTGACTAAGATCACCAAAAAAAATTGAGTATGAATTAATCATTAATTTTGGATGATCGCAACTTTATTAACTTTCTGTAAATGTATTTTAAAATTCTCATCATGTCCTAAATTACGTAATGACATTTGGAATATTTTTCAGTGCTTAATTCAGTATGTTCCTCGTGTCCTTTTAAACATTAATTTATAATCATATAATATTTCTATGAATTTAATGCATTTGATATGTTAGACAAATAACATTTTATAATCAATATTTAATACAACTCTAATGGTAATTATGCAAGGAGACTTTTAGAAGTAGAAATGAACTTATTCCACAAACGATTTCGTTGTGATGAAAAATTATTTATATTGAGTTAATAAAGTTCTATAAAATTGACAAATATCTCAAATGAGGATATGGCAATTTTCTTAAAATGACTGAATGCGGACAGTAAAATTTGTCATGATAATTTTAAAAATGTATCGGTAGATAACAGTTCGGATTTTCATTGAAAAGCCATGTTTTGTTTAAAATGAGGTTTCCGAAACGTAAATAAGCAATATAGCTATAGAAGAGCATGTAATTTATAAGTTAGAGGATTTAAGGTACTTAATTATGAAAATTTATAATTTTAATTTAAATAGTTGCAAATATTGTTTTTCAGTTGAGTTAAATATTGAAATGAAAATCATTATTTTATTTTAATTTGAAAATAAGTACTGTGAAATTATAGATATTTGTAACATTCTCAAAAATATCAATATAAGAGCTAATTTGTTTCTCCTTTGTGTGACATATATGAAATTAAAATTGAAATTGACACCAATCGATATTCGGATCACCAATGCAAGTTCAATTCTAATCTGACAAAAATAAATAAAGTAAAATAAAAAATGTAAATGAGGTACTAATTTTCGCTGTTCAGTAAGTGCAAAATAAATATATTTTTCCTTTGTAGCAAAAAATTAGACGTATATACTCAAACTTTAACAAGTGATATAAAAGAAAAGTACCAAAGCGTGTATCGTCTTCAAAAACGTTTAAGCTCAGCATATGTTACTTGATTCGATGGTTTTAGCAGGAAATACTAACACACATGTTCCGCCGCAAAATAAAGAGACATTTGTTTTTAAGCTCTGACTGTGAAGATGTTCTTACTGATTTTTCATATGTATTATTCTCAGTCAATTAATCATAATAGTTGATGTATTTGTGCGCGAGGGTGTTTCCCTTTTTCATTTAGGATTTAAAAAAGTAAAAATCTAAAGTTTTAATTAAATATTATGATTAAAAGAAAATATTTTTCTTGTTTGAAAGCTTAATATATCACAATATTTTTTCATTTATTATTTATGGAAATAGAAAAATAATAATGATAATAACATTAAAAGTACCTTAAATTAAATGTAGAATTATTGAATATTGAAAGCATATTACATAAAAAAGAAGAGAAATATACATTCCCCCCTTGAAATATTACTAGATGTACCGTTATGAAACTTTCATAACTGGAAATTTTTAGACTATCAAATAGAAAATCTTAAACTGAAAAATAAATAAATAGAAACCTTAAAGTGATGCTAAAGGACATTTTTATCATTATTGTACATGAACATTCATCAGTTACAAACTACAGCATATGCTACTACAAATAAATTATCAAGCAATTATTAATTGTAGTTGAAATTTTAATTTTTTTTCTTGAACTGAGATAGGTTTGTTTTGAAAATTTTTTCAATAAACTTAGTAGTCTGAATTTTTGAATTTGAATGAAAATGCTCATCTTTGAAACACAAGCTCAAGGCTGTGAAATAGAACATACTAGATATCATGAAATTAGAAATAAAATATTTCTTTTTGAATTTTCATACGGTGATGATATAGTTTATTATGCAGTGAGTAGGGTTTGTAAATGAAAAAAACTTGGCTGTTAATATAAATTCGAAAAATATAGCGCTCTTTTGCCAGATTTTTTTTAAAAAAAAAACCCTTTTTTTTCATTTAATTGAAATCATATTTTCATATTTGTTAGCTATTTTACACATTTTACTATGAAAAATATATCCTAATAACAGAACTAATTATTAATAAATAATATATCTTGCCTCGGAAAAAAACCCTTTTCAAAAGAATTATTCTTAATAGGGATCAGTTTTTTTTTCCTTTTTAACTTTCCCTCCTACAATTTTAAAAGACGATGGAAAAAAAAAACCTATCGTATAATAAGTATGCTTATAATGAATTGTATAAAATAATTTTAAAGAGTTTCAAATTTATTAATTTTGTTACTTTTACGGTTTAGATTAATTTCTGTACTTTATTTACAAGTCAAAACTGAAAGGGAAAATGGACCCATTCCTTGATTAGCTACAATAGAACAACACTAATTTTTTTATGATTCAGAAGTTCTCTTATAATGTCTAAATTAATACTACATTTACAAACAATTCTGTTTAACAATTCTTAAATTTATATCAGTCTGAACCAGTGAAAAATGATTCGTAATATATTCTATCGATGTTAGGAAAGAAATGGGAGAAAAAATTGATTTACAAGAATTTCTGTTCGAATTTAAGGATCTCCTAATATTTTTTTCTTCTCATTGGATTTTAAAGTCTTTGGTAAACACGAGTAACGCTCTTCCGGGCTAAACTAGAGATTTTTCTCTATTTTTGAGTCTTTTTCTAGTCAACCAATTCTTATCTTTCTTTCCTCATTTTTTAAAATTTTTAGCCTGCAGTTATACACCTTATATGGCGCAGCATAACCACATATGGCTCTTGCGCCATTTAACTCCACCATCACATCGCATCGAATTTATGAACGTATGAAAAAAATTGGACAAACACTTAAATAATTGATGCTTAACACTTAAATAACTAATTGCCTGAATAATTGATGAACAACTTTTAAAGCTTACTCATGGAAAGAAAGCTTAAACGCTTAGAATTTACTAAAACATTCAATCGAATCGAAAGAGAAGCTAAGCAAATTCATTGTCATTCATTAAGGGGAAATTTTCCCATATTTCAAATGTCTATATCACAGTTTTCGCCACATCTTGCTTTTGTGCCAACAAACTTTACCATCACTCACAAATTGAAAAAACCGCCAGAAGTATGTTTTTGATATATAAAACACATAAAATATAAACTGAATTTATTTTAAACAGTTTTTGACCGAAAATGTTACTATGGTAATATTAATTAACGTTATAGGCCGCCTTTTTACTAAAGATACTCAAATAGGACTTTGCATTGGATTTGGACAATATTGCTTTAATAATATCTATTGCGTTATAATGTCGACAGGCTTGGAAATATCATTAAAATGTCAGAAGATTATATTGACGGATTTTGAGAACTGCTTTCATTTAGTTGAGAATTTGTAAAACGTATTGTGTTAAAAGCAATCAGGGAAAGTTAAGACCAATACTGTTTACCATTGATATGTATCTATTTAGAATTTTCTGAAACAACCCATAATATAAAAAAAGAGAAATATGTGGTCCGTGATTATATCGTCACGCAATTATTATTACTTTATTCCGTATATATTTAAATACATATATTCATTATTTTCTTCAGATATTCTTTTGTTTGTTTATTTAATCTAAAATTAACAAACAAATCTAAAATTAAAGTAATTAGGACTTAAAGCCAGAATAAAACATAAATGATATTTTCAAAAAGTATAGAATTTTTTTTCTTTTTTTACAAATCGTGATTTTGCTATAATAATGTAATTGAAGGTTATAGTAAAGATAAAATACCATTTGAATTAATCTCCATAGATCGAGTGTCAACAAGACCTTCGTTAAAAGTAAACACATATCCATAGATGTTTTTTCTTATGATGATGCGGATAATCATTAAATTATGAGATGATACTGGATGATGAAAATGAATGACGAACATGCCAGAAAGAGAGAAGAACCAGGTCTTGACGAAAGAATAAAAAAAGACCGAAAAAAATATTCTGCGTGGGAACGTAACGCTGAAAGTTGTCTCTTGTTGTTAAAGAAATTATAACAGCGAAGATGTTCTTGGGTCCATAATAACCGAAAAAAGTTTAAGTAAATAAAATACATAGGAACATTTCTGAAAGTAAAAAAAAATAATTTGTAGAGATCTTCAGATGCTGAAAGGCCTCCAAATATTAAAGGTATTTGAAGCTTAAGAGGTTGCTTAAGTGTTATATACGTACAGTCAGATCATTTTAAATCACGTTTCTTGAACTCAGGAGTCCGTTTAACTCTCAATTTTATCATGGCTCTTTTACTGAGATTCTCATTAATCTTTTTTCAGAGGATGTCAGGATTTCTTATTAAGTACACAGACATAAGTAACTTTTTTCTTTCTAATTTACATATCGTCGAATAAACATTCCACTGAGTTCCACTTTTTAATAACATACTTCGAATACGAGAAATTTAAAATATGAGAAAGAAACAAGGAAAATGATGATTTAAAAAACTAGCAAAAGAGAAGCGCCGGGTAGAGTAGGAATCTTTAATTAAACCAGAGTCCGCAAGTCTTCTGATCATAAATGCAGATAGTGACTTTCGTCACAAAAGTGAGAAAATTTAAATTCGTTGAAGTATTGACAAAAAAAAAGGTTGTTTTTGAGACTCATCTTTTGAAAGTTTAGGGCTACGAGGGGGGGGGGGGCCGACCATTTTAATACTCTTTAATAATCTTATTTGGATTTGAATGTTTGGAGGAGAAATGAATCAGAAGTTTTTGTAAATTCAAAATGTTGCAAATTGTTTTTTTTTTAAAGGGGTTATTTTCTTGATCTATACGGTCAGCGATAATTGATTTACATGTAACCATTTTATAATGGTCAAATACTCTGAGCTATAAAGATTGTTTTTCCCCCTAGTATTATAGGTTTTCCTAATAATTGAAAATAATATCTAAAGAATGTAAAATTTACTCATAAAATTCATATTGATGTTAGAATTTATGTTATCACTCATTTTATTTTTATGTTTTAACTCGGTTCACTTAACTTGCGATTTAGTAATCACCGCGAGTTAATTGAGTCCAACTGTATATTTTAAGCGGAATTTTTTTTTTCGAAATTCAAATCATGTATAAAAATTTTAAAATTATTCAACTGTTAGCTTTATAGGTAATATAATTCCAATATATTACCTATAAATTTATTTTATAGGATTTGTTTTATAGGTCGTATAATAATAATGAAATGGAGAGAAGTTAGGACATGAAACATGAAAAATAATATCAGAAATTTATTATTATGTACCAAAGTAGATCTTAAGATAAGATTCAAAATAGATGCTTATGATCAGTGGCGTAGTGAAGGGGTGGAAGTATATGGGGGTTGTAACCCTCTGTATACTGAAATTTTAAAACTGAAATATTTTTGTACTAAATTTCTTTATATTTTTTATTTGTTCAGAAAAAAATAATATTCGAAATCTTATACTCTACATAAACATTCATTTAACCATGAACATAAAAACTGAAATTTGAAATTAATTTTTAGATATGAGTTAAACTGGGAGAACCCCTTCCTCTCTCAATAAAACTTCTTACTTCGTCCCTGTTTATGATCAATTCTTCTTGGATATTTAAATAACACGAATTTATCGATGAAAAGGACTTCAAAATGAATAAAAATATATCAATGAAAGAGATTTTTTGTTGTTGCAATATTGGAATTTATTTAAAAGCACTAGTTAATCACAGTTCCTCATCTTTTTTTTCTTGCATTGACGAACAAAATACCAACCAATAATAATCTTATGAACTTCAAGTAAACCCAACTCTGATACTGGACGAGCATTTATCTTATGAACTGATTATTAGAAATTATGAATGCATTTCAGTAATCGAGAGCATGACGGATTAATATACTTAGTTGACATCTGCTTAAATTTGGGGTTCAGGATACATTTTATTATTGGGTTTGTTTCCATTGTTTTCGAGATGTTTTTTTATTTCATTATTGATGATCTATTTATAAAAAAAAATAATTAATTACTAATTAGCTTTATAAATGTTCTTTTTCGACTGAAGTTATTTTTCGTAGTTTTTTTTATCTTTGCTGAAGACTTATTAGTAAAAGGGACGTGAAAGATTGTATTCGGTTAAAATTCTTTAAAGAAAATTATGAAGAAGATCCTTCTGAATAAAATGACAGTCCATAAGTTTAAAGTTATAACATAACTGTCCGTCTTTTGAATTTATTCTTGATCTCAGGATCAAAAACAATGTTTTCATATATTTTAAAGTTAAAGATACAAATTGAAAATCCATAATTCCATATATGTAAAATAATTTTAGAAAGTTTTTTTAACCAATATTACCGAATCGGGATTTCTTATCTCAAACATTAGAAATGTTTTCACATCTGACAATAGGTTCATAACCTTTTCTGCGTTTTGAGCACAGTATTGGATTAAACCCAAGCATGTTATGATAGCCAAAAGAAAAGACTTCCCTCCTCAACGCAACAAATACTATGATGAGGCTTCTTTCGGCACACTGAAGTATTGTCTTCATAGGATATATAAGGGTTTACTATTTTTGGATAAATCATCTACTTATTTTTATAACAAATTAATTAAATTTTTTAAGTTTCAATTGATTGCTGTTAAGACTTGCTTAAAAGACGAAACGAGTTACCCTATTAATTATCATTCATTTAAATTAACGGTAATCAAAGAAAAATGAAATAAAAATTCTTCGGAATTGTTTTCAAGAATGATGTAATTTTGAGGTAATTAACTCCTTTTGCTCATTCGATGTTCAATCTAACAAAAAAATTTTTAAGGTGGCCCGATTTACCTACCTGCCCTTAGGATCTCATTAAGACATTACATGTCTTTTTTAAATCTGTTTTTGCAGTTTTATTAATTACAAAAAGATTTTAATAGTTTGTCAAAGTTTGTAGGAAGAAAGAATTTTTCCCATGTGAAATTTTAATTTTTCATGAAAGAAACTAATTTTTTCCAAGTTTTTTTTAGCAGTCAATAAAATTTTACTTTTATACGTAAAAAAGGCTTTTTTTTAAAAAAACTTAATCGCCATACCTTTTTCAGACCTTTATTTGTATGTGTTGCTCATTCAAGATTTATTATAGAACTATTTGTTTTCTATATTACTATTAAAGTTTAGCACTTAATTAGTGGTAAAATATTCCACTCGATTTGAAATTTGTAGTGAAAATGAGGTTTCATTTTAATTTGCTTTTTAACTGTTTCTGAAGTCAAAATACTTTTACAATTAAGCATTAATATTTATCTATATTTTCGTTAAATAAATTTTGGGGTAAATTATTATTATTATTATTATTATTATTATTTTTGTGAAAATGAGTTTTTGTGTAAAAGCATTCGCTTATAAGATTTTTCATTCTTCATGTGGTTCCGAGTTTTCTCCGTACAGGAAGTTATTTTCATCCTTTGGAGTAAAAAAAAAATATGTTGTTTTTCTAACCCTAAGGGAAGAACTGACAGTTATGATTCTTGTGTATATAAGTATAATCTCCAAATGGGCGATTCCTCGATATTAATACAAATTTTTTTTGTTATTTACTGTTATGTGTTTTGTTTTGTTATTTACTGTTTTTTGTTATTTACTGTACTGTATGTGTTGTTCACTTCTTTTTTTTTTTTTTTTTTTTTATTTATTATTAAATTTTTTTTTTTTTTTTTTTTTTAAATTAACAAATTAAATTTTTATATCCAGTTTTCAACTCGCTGCTGCTTTGAATATTGTTTGAAATAAAATTTATTTAAAAAAAAAACATTTGAAACTTTATAGATAATATATTTTGTATTCGTAATATATATTTCGGTCTAATTTCTTCTAAAATGGCTTCATAGCATATATATGACATGACTTACCTAAAATGTAACTTTATACATTGTTTATAACAATTGCAATAGTTTACAGAATTACAGCTAAATTTTCTTTTCTGAATTGTTTCAATTCTTCTTTTAAATTTTCTCTGATAGTTGAAAAGAAGGAGAGGTAAAGATTCCACATTTCTATTTTATTCAAGCTACAAAAAATAAGTATTCCACCTCATGTTTTGAAATTTCAATTTTACACACTCCATTCGTTGAAATTTGAATTTAAACGAATGCTGTGCTATTTCTGAGATTTTTTTTTTTGGAAAAGTGATTGTAATTCACTATGAGACAATTGTAATGAAGAAATGTTTTTTTAACAATTAATAATTTTTTGTCAGTTTGATCGTAATATAATTTTTGTGTTGCAAAATTATGAATGCATTTTAGAATTTTGAAGCATTAATTTAAGAATTTAGATACACTCATAAAATTAATTTATTAATAAGTATAATAAATTTTATAAATAAATTTTAAAATGAAAATTTACCGCAAATGAAATTAGGAAAGTTTTATTTCGTTAACACATGGATTTTTTTTCTTAATTATCGCAACATTTGTTTTCATTGGATATATTATATTGCTGCATGTTCTGATTTTATTAAACAATTTTCTGATAAAATTTTTGAAATAACGATTCTTTTCAGCTTCTACGAGTTGATATGAGTAAAGTTTATTTTTACAACCATGACTAATTGGGTTTTTCTCAGAAGGAGAGTTGCATATGTGTGTTTTGATCTGATAAAGATTGTGGGTTTAGTGACTTGAAACTTCTTTTTACTCAAGATAAATTGACGGAGGACATACAAATGTAGAATATACGAGTAAAACTGTTAACTAACTGGGAGGAACTTTAATAAGATAGTTTTATTAGAGGGCAGTAATAGAGTGCTAAATTGTATTCATTTTTTATATTCCAACAATTGGTTTTAATTTAATAAAATTGCAAACTTTTTGAAACTTTATACTTAAAAACATTAAATTTGAAATTCTGAAGTATTATTATGGAGTTTTGATGCTATACATGTAAGGAAACATTTAAACAAAAAATTGGTGTTATGGGTTTTCAGCTATGCGTAATTCTTTAAGGAAATTTTTCATCGTTTGATATATTATAATGAAGTATTTAGAACATTGTGAAAATGTACTACAATTTAATAATTTGTAAATTTTTACAAATTTTATTTTATGAAAAATAATTTTTTTATGTAAATTTGTAATTCTTTCTTTTCTTTATGTAAATTGCAATAATTTTCTTTATGAATTTGAAAAAGATTATTTGATGTATGATATTTAATTGGAATTAAGCTACGGTACTTATGTTTATTAATTTATTTTGTTATAAGTTAAAATCGTAATTAACTGAAGAAGGTAAATTATGCATGTGTAAAAAGTATCATTGAATATGTTTATAAGTTTTCTTTGCAAAATGTAGCATTTTTTTTTATTTAGTTCTTCATTTCAATAATTTTTCAATATCATTATTAAAAATCCTTTACCTTTTCTATGATCTAAACTATTTTTTATTATTTATATTTAATACTGAAAGTAGATTTTGAACTGTTGTATTGTTTATTCAGTATAGTTCCTAGAATTTCACAGACTGTTGATAAATCTAATAAATAAGTGTATAAAATAAAAATTAAATTTCTAGCCAGTTTGGGGAATTAATAAATATTTTTAGTTAGTAAAATTAGATCAAACACACACACACACACACACACACACACACACACACACACACAATATATAACATGTAATATGACTGTACTATTGTTTTGAACCATATGTATTAAGAGGAAAATAAAATCTATAAATTCTCATAACTCTCCTTGTCTCTATTTTACTTATAATTTTACGTATAGTTAATTTTATTATGAAAAGAAGGGGA
>BMAW01053754.1:0-21231 GCA_019974015.1 Nephila pilipes
CATTGTATTTTTCATTAAAGGCTTTTATTCTTTATAGGCATATTTTGTTAAATCATTACTTTCTAATATCTTACCTTTTCCACGCGTGAACACACAACATACATATTAAGCAAAATTTATGAGAAAAACTTTTATGATACATATTTTTCGTATAAGTAACATTTTCATAAGATATACATATTTTTATATTCAAAAAGTTCCTTGAAATTTAGATTTCGCTTGAAAGTTACATTTATTTTAAATAACGATTTTTTATGTTTAATAAAGAGAATCGTAGAAGGAGAAGGCTTGATTATTTTGATAATTCATTTAAGAAATTCAAAATTCCACAAAACAATTCATACTTTTCTTCTAAAATTAATTGTAATGCAAAGTTTCATTTTCTTCACTTAATTAATGATTCAATTTGAAATCCAATGTGTCATATTTTTTAACTGATATTTATAAATGAATATAATTTTTAGATGACACTACATTGAATTTTAAGTCATAAGGTTTAGTGATTGGGATTGTTCAATAACGTGACACTACGAATCAACACAAAGCTATTGGAGATGGACCTCGTGATTTTGAACCCCAATCAATTGACGAGGACGATGCATGAACTGGAATGTCCCTCTTCAAGTTCCCACACCCAATCTTTGGGAAGAATTAGGACCTCGACTATTTTAACATCCCTCAGCGCCCCTACAAAGGGAGCCTTTAGGGGCATGAGATATGGAACGCAAGAATTAACCATAACCCCTAAGCTCCTTGGCCACTACATAAATATTTCTAAAAATCTTTGAAATTTTGTTGGCTTTTAAAGATGTGCATATTTTTCAAACAAGTACTGTAGCAGCTTATAAATGTAACTAAAAAATTATCTCTCTCACTTAATTTGAATATCATTTAAATTAAATTAACTTTCCAATTATTATTGTTTATGTTGCCCCCATTCAAATTAAAACGCCTCATATCAAAATTAATTTATTGTACAATAAGTACAAACATGTTTCTTAATAAGGAACTCTCTCTATTTATATACATTATGTAATAGAATTTTATGTACTTATACAAGGTATGGCTATTGAATAATGAGACTGACAGTGCTTCAGATGAAGTACATGTGCGCCAAACCCCCGGGGTCGACAGCTTTTTAGCGTTAAACCTTCTATTTCGAAAGCAGAGCCTCTCGCTTCTGCGAACGAATCCGTACACCTTTAGCCTTCGTTCTCATTAGAGTTATTTTTTTTTTGTTTCCCTGAAAAAAATGATGGTGTCCTAAGAAATGTTGTGAAATTTCATACGCAAGTTTGAAACCTACCACTGAAAATTATAATTTATTAAAAGACATGCATGCAAATGAATATACATGGTTTGAAGTGGCTTCAACGCCTTAAAGATGGGTGATGAACGATGAAGACAAATCACACATGGGTCTCTCTTCCACGTCAAAAATGGATGACAATACTGAAGAATTGGTAATATGGTTCGATCTGACCATCGGTTAAGTATTTGTGCCAATGCTGAGACTGTAGGAGTTCACAAAGAATCAATACGGACCATTTTTCCACCAGGACAATGTGGCAGCTCCTTCCACATTATCTGTCGAGAGGTTTCCAGCCATGTACAGCATCCCAGTGTTAGAACATCCGCCTTCTTCGCCGTATCTTGAGTCATACAACTTCTATCTGTTTCCTAAGATGAAATCAACATTAAAAGGAACAAGAATAGCGGCTGGAAAAAAGAAGGAGGAGCGCGTTCTGAAGGAGCTGACATAAGAAAATATCCAGCTTTGTTTCGAACAATGAAATATTCGCATGGAGTGTTGTAGGGATAGAGGAATGATGTATTTTGAATGTGATAATAAGTAAATATGTATGACATCAAAATAAAATGTTTTACGGCGGCAGTCTATTTGTTTCTCCACTATTATATGATATATTATGATATGATATACGGCAGTCTATTTATATGATAGCCCCACTTCGTACGAATATACATACTAGCTTAGTTGATAATATTCTCGAACTCAGGGCTGACGCGTTCAATGCGTGTCGTGAGTTGTAATTCTAATTCTATCCATGAACGTTATGCGCATTGATACGCTACTAATTCTTAATTTTTTAAAACCTTTAATGAGCAATTTACGATATAGTTTTGCCCTCATCGTTTGATCATCGCTTAAGATTAATATTTTAGTCTCCAGTATATAACTTATTCGGTATGAATTAAAACGATTTCAAAATTATCATATATTTTATGAACAATGAAATATTATTAATTCTGTGTATTGTACAGTTATCCGTAGTAAAAGATTTGACACAGGTATGGGAGTCTCAATTTGGTCTTGTCTCTCCCTGATAAGAATGGTTACTTTAGCCTAGTAGCCATGTTCGCTGCAAGATGATTCATCCAGTCGTGGGTTCGAGCCTTGTAGCCGCTAAATACTCTTCATATATTCGAGACCGATTCGCTTTAAATTTGTCGTGACATAAAGTTCTCTCCATGGCGCGGTGTGCAATTTTAGAGATGGTGGTTCCAGCTCAGGTGTCGTTCTCATCACTTGACCGAGGTTCAAATTTAAGAGGTGCATCTCCAATTGCCCTCATGTTTTTTTAGTGTCACATTAATAAAACCAATCCAAATCTTAATAAGGATGAAATCTCGATTTTATCTGACAGCAAAGTTCAATTCAATGTATATTTAATTCGCATTGGGTGCTGCAAATATGGGAGCGAATATTTGAAATGAATAGAAAGTGGCTATTTTTGCCCCTGAAGATTTATCGGCAGTGGATATTTTCTCGTGTAAGTTTGGCTGGCAACGAGACTGGAGACATTTTGTCTTAAAAGGATGTAAATTCATCGAGCTCCTATGATGCTTATGGTGGTACATTGCAAATTTAACTCTAAAAGCGCAGCCACCAACACCACTCCACCTCTGCACCAGTGCTATTCTGGTATTCATCTCTTGTTGTTTCTCTGATATTTCTCAGAGATGAATACCATGATATACAGAAGTAAGTCACTTTCATTGGATTTTTCATTCGATATCTTAGGTGTTGAGTTTATTCCAATGGAACTAAGTCCTTTCCACTTTACATCTATCGCTACATTTGTCAAGACTAGCGAGACTATATCCTGGATTTCTTTGTGTTTTCAAACATGATCTGTTCGCCAATCCATTAATGATTTTAGATTTTTCTCATCAAGTACATAATATCAAAGACTTAGTCAACTCCTACTGGCTTTTGGGAATAAACAACAACATGAACTCTAAAAGCATATTACTTTGAAACTAAGTATGTGCCTAAACAAGGAATTTTCACAATTTCCTTCATTGGAATTCAAATGAATCGATTGATTATCAAATTATGTTTCATTAACACAGTAACTCATAAGCTCTTGAAGAATTAAGTTCCAGAAAAAATTCATATAACTCGTAGGTATAGAAGAGAGTTTTATTTAATTCATTATTAAATATTTTTAATTTTCCTTCTTTCGTTAATATATCAATTGTTCTATTTCCTTGTTCTGTTTATTTATTTTTTTTATTATTTAGAAATGAGTAGCTGTAGAATCTGATAATATAAATTACTTTTAACTAAAATATTCAAAGTCATCCTGAAAACTTTCCTACCTTCACGAAGATGGCAGCACTCTTCAATAATAGTTAAGGACTGTAGTTGCACATTTTTGACAGGTACTCAATAAAATTTGATTCATTTTGGATGAGTAATTGTAGTTTGATAACCTTTTGAGCTAATCGATGTCAGTGCTTTTGTGAAAATAGAAAAATTGAATATCGAGCTGTCATTAAATATTTAGTTTTGAAGGGAAATGAAAGATGAGTTGCATGCTCTGTGCGAGGCACTGCACCATCATTCACCACCGTGAAAAGGGGGGCAGCTGAATTTAAACGTGGCAGTACCAGTATGGGAGATGATGAACACACATTCGGGACATTCAAAAACAGCAAACATTGATGATAACATCTCTAAAGTTCACTAAATGATGCTAGGTGACCATCGAATGAAAGTGAGAGGTATAAAAGAGACTATGAATATGTCCAAAGTACCTTTTCTTCATATATTGAATAAAGATTTACGCATGCGAAAGCGGTCCACGCTTTGCTCACATTAAACCAAAGACGTGTTCGAATGAATACTTCCAAAGCTCTGTTGGCGCAGTTTAGGCACAATTAATCAGAGTTTAGGCACTGATCAATCACCATATGTGAAACTTGGATACACCATTTTAAGTGCGAAATAAAAAAAAATACAGCCAAAACAGTGGACTCTTACGAGGGAATCGGTTCCAAAAAAACTGCTTATTCGGCTGGGAAAGTGTTGGCGACTGTTTTTTGGAGTAGTCATAGAATTATCTTAATTGATTATCTTCAAATAGGAAAGACCTTTACAGAATCATACTACACATCATTACTTCACAAGCTGAAGGAAGAAATTGGGGAAAACGGCCACATTTGCTGGGAAAAAATCTTATTTTTCCTCCAAGATAATGTGGAGTCTCACACATCATCGAATGGCGAAAATCATCAAATTATGGTTTGAACTGCTTGATCACCCTTCTTACTCACCAGAACTAGCCCCAAGCCAAATTGCTCCCTAATCTAAGCATTGTACTTGGAGGACATAGAGTTTTATCAAATGAGGAATCCATCACCTTAGTAAACAATTATTTCGCAATGAAAGATACCAATAACTATTTGAACGGGTGAAAGAGATGGGAGCATCACTGGCAGAAGTATGATGACTTACAAGGAGATAATATATGAAATAAGAATAAATTTAAAGAAAATAATGTTTTGTATCTTTCTTAGATTGGAAACGCTTCAGACCAACCTTGTGTTGTCTACCTAAGTTTCAATCCGTTCTAATTTCTTCATTGGCTATGAAAATATTCTTAACTTTCTTTTAAAATAATTGACGAAGTGTTGGTTAATATATCAAGCTTAATTTTTTTTTATAATTTTGTGATAATAAGATAAATTTCAATGTTTTTTAAGACATCTAATCAATAATTAAAATTTTCAATGAATGAAGAAAAAATGCTATTATGAAATCTTTTTTGATAGACATGAACACAAAGACTGACGTATTAATTAGTCTGTTAAGAATATATATTTTTTTAAATTGATTATATATTAACATTTAAATCACCTTCTGGAGATAATTATGATTTTCATAGAAACTTCCTCATAATTTATACTTTTTCAACTGTTTCGTTTAGAAATGATTGCAACTCTTTTTCTTAAAAGGGTTCAAGAAATCGATTGATGTATCTATTCTGCGTTCTGCCTTGATCAGCAGTTTCTTAGCAAATCACCTTAAACTTTAAACTATCTAGCTAACGCTTAAAACACCTAAATCTCACTCTTATATTTCATTCTATGCCTCATTATTTTTTATTCTTTATTTCAAGCACGTTATTGTGTAAAATAAAATGCTTAGCTTTTCGGGTAAGCAGGGATTTAATTTAAGGTTTAAGCAGATTAAATTACTTTATCAAACTAGAAGCTTTGAAATCACATTACACATGAATCATGGTGTAAACGGAGATGAAATTTTTTTTTCTTGAGTGACGCCATAGGAAATTCATTGAATAATTCATTCGTTGTACAATGTGCAATGCTTAAAGATTTATATAAAAAAGAAATTTGTGAAAGTTTGAATTCATCGAAGATTATAGCGTCACTCAAATTACGTACCTTTTAAAAAGACAAGTGATGATAATCGATACAAACTTTTATCGTTTTTTTTAAAATGACCGATTTTGTAAGAATTTAATTGAAAACTTTTGTTTGTAATCATACAAAAATGCAATATCTCCTAGGTAATTTATTTCTCTTTCTTATTTTGTGAAATACGAACTGTTTGAGGACAGTTGAAAACATTTTAAAAACAGTCGATTATTTATTTGAAATTGGAAAACATCTTGGATGAATAACGTAATATATGTTGCAAAACAAAATTTCATTCTCCTTAATATAAATATATTTTTATGTCAAAAGAAAACAAATGGAATTTACACTTCATTCTCTAATTTACATTTCACAGAATATTATATATATAAATGTATAAAAACCTGAATTATACCGTTTTCTTTCTAACAGTGTGAAAATTACTTCTACTAAAACACTGCTGAAATATGACGTGAAAAAATGAAATTTTTAAGAGAAACATTTAAAAAAAAAAATAGAGAGAGAGAGAGTTACTATTATTAATACTTAAAAGCACATCAGATCATAAACTGCATATGGCCAAAAGTTTTGATACCGAAAAATGCAGAAAGAAAAATGGATGACAAAAGTTGGTATATATATATATATATATATATGCACAAGGGTTGTTCATTAAGTCCTTAGAAACCAAAAAATGGTGCTCGGAATATCGAAAATGGTTTGTATTTAGTAAACATCATGACTCACTAGACAGCTGTGTAAGTCTCAGTTATTTCGTTTTTATTGTTAAAAAAAAAGAATTTAGAAAAAAAAAATTAAAAAGTGAGTTTTGAGCTGGGATTAAACACAATATTTAAAAAGCGAAACACCGAAAATGATCAAAGCTGAGTTGGATAAAGTTCATAGCACACCTGTTCCTGTGTTTGCAGCTTTTTATTATTAGGTAAATGAGTTTAAACGTGGCCACATTTCTACCAAAGATGAACGTCGATCGGGACGTCTAGTGGAAGTAATTACTCCAGTAGTGATTGACAAAAATCCATGATTTGATTTTGAGTAATCGAAGAATCAAAGTGCGCGGAATAGTTAAAGCCACTGGTATGTCACAACGTATGGGGTTTTCAATTCTGCTCGAGGCATTGGGTGTGAAAAATATCTCGGCATGATGGGTGCTGCATTTGATCTCGGTGGTAAATAAAGTCATTTGTGCTGTCGACTCTGGTTGTGACATTGTTTTGCTGCAATCCTGGAGTAGTATATCCACGTTTGATTTAATGTTACGTGTCAACGTAGATACACTACTACACTCCTGAGACAACGGAACTAACAAAAAAGTGTCTTTTTGAAAACGAACGGTTTCCAAAGAAAGCAAAAGCGGAGAAATCGACCTGCAAGATGAGGGTCAGGATTTTTTTGGGATGTTTAACGAAATCATCGGTACCGATTGCATGGAAAAAGAAAATAAAATTACCGGAGAGTATGAAAATCGTTATCGCACTTGTTGAGTGATGCTGTCCTCATTCGAAAAAGAAAATGATATTCTTCCATCAATCATACAATGTGCAGTTTCGATGGCCAAAAAATCTTTATTGGTTAAAGATAGGACACCAATACAATCTATGTTTTTTGCAATTTTGTTTTTTTTTTTTAAAAATCTAATAATCAGCCTTTCAATTATTTTACTATTCTTAAAACTATTTAGGCTTTTAGTTAATCAATCAAACTAAATGTGTAAACTTTATTTTTAGTTGGCTTGTGTCTTTTGAGTGCAATAAAATCATACCTAAATTATCTCATTACTTAACCTCATTAATTAAGAATCTCATTACATAATCTCGTTAATACATAATCTTATTATTAATCTCATTAATAACAGAATCTTATTATATAACCTCATTAATACAGAATCTAATTACTCTATTAAATTCGTACATAATTTATTAAAGCAGTTCATTGAATGAAAATGATTAAAACACCCGTAATATTTTTTTTTGTTCCTCTATGTCATACTAATTTCTGAATGACCAAGTAAGAGCGTTCCAATACTTTATATCAGTAGCCCCTATCTTGTGTATCTTAAACAGCAATATGTTTCAAATTTATCCTGCTTGGATTCAACTATATGCAAATTAATTACAAAGTCCTATATCTATTATGGGAATTTTCCCCTTCTCACAAGTACCTTTACTTGAAGAATACATGTTGGACAATGTTTATGCTTCTCAGTCTGGAGAACATTTAATCAAAATTAATAGATTATCATTCTGCGGTTACCGACGCTCATATCTGATTTCAACCGAATATTTATGGCAGATGTGCCTATGTTATAAGACTTTACACTATTCTACGGTAGAGAACAACGTCATTACGTAAATAAAGTCTCTGCTTGAGTAGACATTTTGAAATTCAACCATACATTTTCGCTTTAATAAATTTGTCTACTCATTCATAAGCACATACAGTGTTCGGTTTCTGAGAATGTTAATATTATTCGTGTAAATATAAACATTGTGGAAGACTAATGATGTCTACTCATGTCTTATGGATTCTTGTCATGAGGGCTTGAAATTCGAGAAATATGTAACTGTAAGTTACAATCAATCATAGTTTCAGAAGTAGGAGTAATTTATATAAGTTATAATTAATTGAAGTTTTGATGTTGACATTTATACAAAACTATGAGAATGGAGAGATAATTCAAAATTCGCATCGACTATAAACATTTCTACCCATATCAGATTCTAATAAATATTAGCATGTGATTTACTAGTTAAGTTTCTGATCAAATTTGCACATACAAAAAAAATTGAAAATAAGTTTTGATGAAAATGAAACTGTGGAAAACTTCGAATAATCTTTGTCAATTTTTTTGGCGTTGGTAACAGTTGTGACAGCCAAGTAGTCGGAGTTTAGATGTCATCACCCACCCGTCATGTAACAAAACTAAAGCCGTTAAATCTATTGAGACTCAATGCTCTCAGTTTGGGATGGAGTGTAAGTTTGGAGAGTAGGGTGCCAGTTCAGATAACGTCCCTGTCACGTGTTCTAACTTTAGTTTAAAATTGCGAGGTCCGTTGACAATTGCTCTCATATTGCTACTAAGTATAACGATAGTAAAATCAATCAATCAATCATCCACCACCACTAACAATAGGCGCATTAGCCTATTAATAAAATTATACTTTGTATAAGGGTGACGGTAACACTTCATATATGAAATCTTATAAAATATGTCTTATTATAAAAAGTCGAAAGAAAATGGATTAAATATGTAGATACCTTTTTAAGCTCTGTAAAAATGAAAAATCACGAGGTATTAAGAAAACATTTATACTTTTTTACTCTAGTGGGAATTCCGAAGACTAATTGAAACCTACAAAGTCCTTACATGATTTTATTGACTAAATATTCGGATATAAACTATACTATTTTTTAAAAAAGAAAACATTATTTAAATATACCCGAATAGCAGTAGTTACATGGATATCATAAAAGTACCAAATGTTTGAAATGTAAAGAAACAAAAGTATTGAATTTATATTAAAGCAAACAATGCATAAATCTCAAGTAGAAATTTTAATTTTTTGCTAAGAGAACTTTTTTAATAATATTTTTTTTTAAAATTTCATTTCACCTGGGCAAAGATTATTCTGCGGCCAACATTTTATTAAATTATTTATGCAAAAATGCATTGAAATCTATTTGTTACATTTCTAAACATCAAATAAATATGAAAGTAGATAAGCGTTTCGAATTGTTCAGAGGCAGGAAAAAATAAATTGGATAATCAAATGTTCTTCAATCCTTAGATTAAATTAAAGTTCAAATGTATATCATTAAAGAGAAAAGGAAAATACATTAAGACGCTGCCTATAATTGTAAGGTATCATAAATTTTATTAAATGGGATCTGCTGTACTTGATCTAATTCTTTGATCATAATCCATTTTTACTTTTGAAGTCAGTTACTTTCCAAAGTTTTTGTGTGACCGTAAATAAGTTTTGTTTCTTAAGGAGAAAGATTCTTTATTTTGAAAGTTTGTATCCTGAACCGTAAAAAGATTCAAGGACTTTTTATAAATAATGAACACAAAGCCCCCGTATATTGAAGACTGAGCTTTTTCTATTAAGAATTAGGGGAGAGAATCCTTACGAGACAAAAGAATACAGTAATCACTATACACTCTTAGAACAAAAGCACTTGACCTAACTGGACAAGACACTTCACGTAGTTTACTGAAACTGTAATATATTTCCTACTTTGCTAAACACTTGTTATATATTTAATCTCAAAGAGTAAAACAATCCAATTCTAACAAAGGCATCCCTACCAATAAATTACAGAAGGCTGACAAATAAATGCGAGTTTCTTCTATTTTTGACACAGTCTCCATAGAGAAAAGAGGAAAAGAACATTTGCTTTAGTAAAAGGAGTTTTGCTGATGGAGCATTGGAATTGAAGCCAAGTAATGAAGGATTTTTGAATGAAAATAACTGGATGCTTTCGTGTTTTATGGGAATTGGAAGAAAGGAATGCTAAAAATAATATTATATAAGCAATTTATGAATTAAAAATTCTCCAGAACCCAAAAATTTCAGATGCGTCAGTAAAGCAATTCTCCACTTGTGGGGCGCGTCCCCTAGAAGGGCGTGATAACACTAAATGACAGGGGCTAGCATTTTGAAAAGAAAATGTTACTAAAAATTTATTAGTTTACTGGAAGGAAGCCACACAAAACACTTTGTGACATAATAAAAATAAAATGTACATTGACACTAATGTAATACAGTTTGAGTTTAGTGTTTAGTATATCTGACTGCGAACATAATCGACCCAGATTCAATTCCCTAAGGCTTCGACTTGGTAATAGGGTGAACCCAGCACTTCATCCTTCTGGAGGGGTGATGTTTATTAACGTCGCACTGAGAAACAACACAAGAGCTATTGACGGTGTACCTCGTAATTTTGATACTTGGTCAAATGACTAAGCCGACACTGCATCTGGAGGCAATAAATAAGTATCAAATGGCTAGCCACTATTCGCTTCACTTCCCAAGAATAGTCAAAAATGATTTTTACAATTTATGTAATTTCGTGAGGAAAGTATGATTTTAGAATTATGTGGTTGTTAATATACCCCCTATTAAGCTTTTACAAATGTCATTTAAGCTCATTAGACTTCATGCTATCTGCTGCCAAGTTTTGAGCAAAAGACTCGCGAGGGCCTTTTGTTAATCATTTATTTCACTAACCCATAGGAGTCTATTATTCTTCATTTATTCCACTAATAGCAAATCTAAAATTTAAGATTATTTTCTTGATTTTATTTTCGGAATCCCTCTCGTCTCTACAATTCTTGCCCTAATTATTTATAAATTTACTTATTTACGATAATTTTCAAGGTTTGTTATTAGGGTCATTATGTAGATTCAATGATAAAGTAATCAAAATATATTATTATCCTGTTGTTATTGCATGAGAGGAAAGGAGCACAGTGAAAAATTTAATTGAAAATTGGGTCACAATCATTGAAAGAGTAAGAAACACTGACATAATACAAGAATTGCTAATAATACTTTTATGTCCATACTAAAATGGTGCTTTAACGATCAGCTACAATTATTAGTATTGTGTTATTGAATTTTTGAAGCTATAGGCATTAGTTCATAAATGAAAGGAATTATAAATAAATAATAATATAGTAGTATTTATTATAACTACTTCGAAAATGTGATTTAATTACTCACAATATTCTCGATTGGGATCTATTGAACTGTCACTGAAAATATTGAGAAATTATGTTTCTTATACAGTTTTATATATTTTTCTGGATAGTTGTTATGTTATTTCTTTTTAATTCAATGAGCCGAAGACACACTTGCAAAATACGCATTCAAATATGGAGTCATATGCATTGTACATTTTATTGTTTAGCATTTGACATCCACGGATAAAGGTTGATCAATTACTCGAGAAAATGGGCTTCTAAAAAGTTACATAAGAATACGAGTTTATTAAAATTGTTTTCATATCTAAATTACTTTTAAATCAATAATTAATTAATTATCTTAAGCAAACGTATGGAAGTAGTAAAATAAGAAAAAGAAGGACGCGTAAAAAATCTGTGATTGTTTTTGTATTACATTGTATATAAGAAAATTGATTACACGTTCTGATATACTTGCTACGAAAAAGCAAATTCGATCTGTCCATTTACTCATAAATATTTATAGCAACATACATTCTCTGAGAATATTATCTTTTTATGGCTTTTCTGGGAATCAAAAGATAAATAAATAATTTTTCTGCTGTAATTCAGATTCAAAACATCTACTAGATTCTATCTTACTGTTCCGTTCTCTTCCAAATGTATATATGAAAGTCAAAAGAAAAAAGAATATTTGGTACTACGTATTTTTATCTAAATATGAAGCTTTTTAAAACTGATATTAAAGTAATTGAAACTTCTACGGAAAGGATAAAAAAAGAATCTTATTTCATCCCGAATATAATCCTCTTTTTCTTAAAATTAGAAATAATTGAAACCATATTATATAACATTACGATAATTTTACTTGCATATCTGTTTTTGGAAGAAACACGTACTATATATATGCACCTAATTTTGTTTTTACACGATAAACAGCTTCCAGAAGAATACGTGTAAAAAATAAGAAATGCAACGAATTGCATTAAAAGGATAGTGATACATAAGCGAAATGAAGTCGAAAAGAATAAGGAGTACAAATGATAATTAGAGGGCGATAGATGTTTCTAAGTTAGAAATTGCAGTAAATAGTTGTAGTTGATCGTTTGTATTTAAAATTAGCTAGAAGTGAATGCGGTTAGAGTAAGGAGCTACAGGAGTCAAACCCGATGTATTCGAGAACATCTCTTTCGATGCGAGTAATTTAGCAAGCTAAAACTTTATTTTTAAATTCTAAGATAGAATTCTGATGCGAGGGTAGTTGTTTGAGAAGAAAACGATCTTCCATAATGTATGAAAAAAAACTAATAAGGCGTGTTTTTAATTTTCTTAACGTCTTTTCTTTTTAAATTATAATCTTATTGACTCTTTAATTAGGCTGTCATAAACTTAAATAGTGCTAAAGGCGCTACAGAACTGATTATATGAAATTAGATTAATAGTTACTAGTTTCTCTAATTATTTTAAAAAAATTATTTATGAATATAAATTGTGGAAAAGAAAGCAAAAATACAGAAAATTTCTTAATGGGAATTTACATTCTGTGGATCTATATACGTACACATTTTTAACCCTTATCAGGGTCAAATAAAGTAAATATTTCTGAAGCAACAGGAATTGTATGAAACTGTTTTACCGTGTACATTTATAGTAGTACTTAATTAACAGTCAATGTAAATGTAAAAATTGCATATTCCACATTGATTACTAGTGAAATGGAATTCATAGTAGTCGTCCATTGTAAAAAAACAACTTTTTTCTCTTTAGAAGTAGTTCTTCAGTAATTTCTAATGGCTGTAACATTTTTTTAAACGAAGACTGTCCATCAAGTCTAACATGTGCTACATCTGGATGAATGACATTTAGTATGTATATAATAGACGTACTCTAGGAGATAACCCTTTTTTTAAACAAAGGCAGAAAAATATCCATCTAGACGCTATATAACGGACACAATATATTTGGTTTTCAAACGGAATGCTCAAATTTATTCTAAAGAACTGTGAAATCACCAAAAAGTGAATTTGTGAAAAAATTGGAGATACCTTTTTTTTTTCATTATGACAAATTCAAATGAAATAAGTATCAGTTGCAAGGGCTTGTGTTAGCTGTGAAAAGCTGTATTAGTTTGAATTAGCTGTGAAAACTAGTGAGGGGTGTTATTACGCCCCACGCTCCGAAAAGTACACCTCTTGCCCCTTATTTTAAGTTGAAATAGTTATACCTCTCTATTTTTGCTCCAAAGTTAAATGTTACACGTGCTACGTGAAATCGACGCATTCCGAACATTTATCCATATTGTAACTAGAACAATATGGGGTGTGTTGATTCAGGGTGCTCGCTCTCGTGTAAATATTTCTCAGTGTGAATCTACGACGTTTTCAGATCGCTCTAGCCAGATATTCCCCCCCCCCTTTGTCGAATGATGAAGAAAAAAGTTGTTTGGAATATTTTCCAGGTCAAAAGACATTTGAGGAAGAAATAGGAAATTCAGATAATAAAATATTAATGACCACCTGTTCGAGGAGAAGAGCATGTCTACAGAAGATAATGCTTGTAATAAAATGAACATTTTTATAAGAAAAGGTTTAGTAAACAAGTAGCAGAAAGATTCCTTTCGAGTAATGAGAAGCAGTGTATCTCTTGATGTTATAAAAAACTGTTTACAAAACAGACACGTTCAAACATTTTATAGAAATAATCAATTCAATAAATAACAATACCATTTATTCATTGTGGAAGTATGATACAGAATAGAAGAATGATTGATGTATCAATCAATTATCAAAATAAAGTTTTTGAGAACATTCCATGTAGCTGTGAAGTTTATTCTTATCATGTGTATAATGGACAACATGTAAATTAGCACCAACATAATTTTCAAAACTCTATATTATTATTTGAAAAAAGGACATATTTGTGGAAATACATATACACAAAACTTAATGCTTAATAAACTGAAAAGCATATTTCTCAGTTCAATTATTTTCGTTGAAGTGTTTGAGTACCTTGGCGTTTATATAAACTGAAAAAAATCATAAAAGTTCCTAAAGTTGGAAAGATTGGAAAATAAATATTTATAGATGTTGATGTTGTTCAAATTGCAAAGCTTAAATATTCTGTATAGACATGAATACATTTGAATAATTATTGTGTTACTACTAATGGGATGTTAATATTATTATTTTTTTTGTCTGCCTTTAAAAAAATAAGTGACATACCCATTTACTGTAATCGCTGCTAGACAAATAAACAGAACAAAAAGTAATTTTAGAATGAAAAAAGAACGGATAATGAACGGAAAAAAAAGAAATCTTAGAAATAAAGAATCTCAGAAAGAAAGAATATATAAGAAATTATATAATCTATATTGAACAAAGTGAGCCTCCATTACTCGTTAACTTCTCAGAAAAAAGTTAATATCAGTTCTAAGCTTATTTTTTCAACGTTTGTATCTTTTTAAATAAAAAAAAATATTTCAATTAATGTAAGATAATTTTTTTCGATGTATATAGAGTAAATAAAAAATAATGTTTTTATGAATGAAATTTGCATATTGTTTCATATTTTTTTTATTTAAAATATAAATAAATAGTATAAAAAACCTCTCTTTGTTTTTTTTTTCTCGAGAATTTGTTAAAAAAATTACATTTGTCATGAATACATCTCTGATTAAGCTTACATTTTTCTATATTCCTTTCACTAAATAAAATGTTACCATTAGCTTACCTTTTATTATTTTCGTATTTCATAAACTCATTTAAATAATACTCGAAAAACTTTCATTTTCAGAAAATATAATATTTATGTTTCGTTTCCAAAATATTTCCACTTTGATGTTAGATTAATCACAATGCATCTGGAATTTTTTCTAAACTTACTTTTAATATAGTGTGTCATTTCTGATACGAAATGAAGATACTGTTTTTAATAAAATTTGAAACGCAAACTATAAAAATATATCTATTGGAAACAAAGGCGAAATATTCTAAACATAAGCATTACAAAATAATTAGCCTTTGACATTGGAAATTTCAAATTGCATGATTATTTCTTTCAACGATAGAAATGAATTTTTTTTTAAAATTTTACTTATTTAACTACCTTTTATTTTAAAAAATTATCATAAGCCCTTAACGTTATTTGGAATTAATAAACATAAAAGGAAGAATAATTAACAATATATAGATCATATGTTTCCTAAATGAGAAACATAAAAAAAAGCGACTGTCAGATTCAATTAAAAATCACTGTCTTTGTGAACACGTCTTTTAACAAGATCACCGTTTTGAATATTCTCTAAGTAAGATTATAGCTTTCAGAATTTATTATTGGTACATCTATACTTTAGGCAGTGCTTTTGTCTAAAGCTTTCATTTACTAAACATGAATGTTTATATTCAAGAAAAAAAAAGTAAAGCACATGAATTTAAACTTTTACTCCTGGAGTAACTTCAGTTGAGAATAAATTCTGTGATTTATTTAATTTTTTTTTTAATTCTGTGAATAATAATATTTTATTTTCTGGTTTACATTTTTTGCCGCATTTCATAAAAATAAAAATACTATCTTTATAAATCTTTAAAACGTGAATACAGTAGGTATGAAAATTCAATTTATTACCATAATAATTTTATGAACAAATTCATAATGTGTTGAAACATTACTGAATAAAAGGTAAAATCTACTCTTTTAAAAATTCTTTTATTTTTATAGAGTAATTATGAATTATAGAAAAAAAATCTCGTGTTTACCAATTTTACATTACTAAACAAAGTTTATAAAGTTGTTTATTATTTATAGTTGCCTTAATTATTTTTCATTTATAGTGGTTTGGTTATGATAAGAAAACTATAATTAATAAAGAATATTACTTATAAAATAAATGGATACGCCTCTGTACTTGTTCATAAATATTTACCTGAATTGCCAATGACATTTTTATTAAATTTCTGTAATTGAAATTTCATACGTTTCTACTGAAATAATTCAATTATAGTCTTAAAATATTATGGAATTACATGTCTCTCATTTAAATACACAGTTTATATAGTAACATCCTGTTCAAATAACTACAATTTCATTAGTTCTTATAACTAATCTCACTTCAAAATATATTTCAAAATATATGAATCTAATCAAAATTATAATTAATCTGCTCACTCATCTAAATTTTCTAATAGTATTTCGAGGTATTAATTAGAATTTATATGAATGAGTATATATATGGAACTAATATTTTGTGGATTTTAAACAGACTTCTTATTCTTCAAGAGCAATCAAATTCAAATATCCGTATCTTATGTACCATTACTTCCAGACAAGTTTGAAATTGAATAAACGAACTGGCATCAGGTTTGAATTTCGTAATTGGTATACTTCCGAAACGAATGAGATGTCTAATTATAAGACGAAAACATTTGAACAAATTCATAACACACAATATTACTATTTTAATTGAGATGTGAAGATGCATTTAAAGAAAAAAGACCTGGACAGCTGAGTGTTCTCAAATATTCATTAAATTATCCTAACTATTACTAACATATGATCATTAATTGAAGTGCACTTAGAGTTAGCTTTATAATCATATCATTTTTAAAAACCTTTTATGTTCTTAGAATTATTAAACGTATTAAAAATATCTAAATATATTAAATAATAATTTGTAATAAATTATTAGAAATAAGGAATTTAATTTAATTTTAACTTAATAAAATAATATTTATTTAGGGGCATTCTTTTCTCTAACTCTCTGCAAAATGTAAGAAAAAAAAATGGCGGGAATAAATCTCTTAAAGCTATGTTTGGCAACACACATAACATAATATTTTTTCAATATTTATAATATGTAAATCGAGCTGTTAATCGTAGTCGTACAGTGTCTTTATATAACTTTTTTTTTATGGAGGGAAGATGGATGTGTCAAAAAAGGTGTTTTAACAATTTAATAATTCATAGATTATTTTCAAGAAATAATAATTTTTAAGGTGTCTAGAACCCGGGGATATTCATTTCGAAGGAGGTGCACAAGCCTTCTAGACATAGTACAAATCTATATGACATACTTTTTCATCAGTTTTTCTTGAAATCCCCCTGATTTTAGGATTAAAATGTTTCACGCTTTATAAAGAAAAAGGCAGCACGAAGTTTGTACTTACCAGGTTGTTACAAAAATCTGTTCAGCGCCTTCTTTAATGTGATATTCTTTTCTTCCTTTCTAGATGAATTTGCAGCATCCAATAAATGCTAATTTTATTCAGAAAGTTTTGATCACCTGATTTCTCAAGAGTAAACTACAAAGTGAACTAAGTAACCATAATATTCTGAATAGTACTTTGTATTGAATAAAATCAATTCAGAACTTTGTAACTAGAAAATGCATAAGCAATGGGAGATATTTCAGCAAAAATGAAGAAGGAATCATCTAAAAATAATTATGAGGGAAAACTCGTATGGGAATTGAACTAAATTAACACATGTTTATGATCTTTGCATAACGAATTTTCTTGTAAATTAGCACCCTTCATTATTTTTATGTAAATAAGGAAAGGTATCGTATGTGGAATATTATAATAATAAAGGAAAAATTATCTAAGTTAAGATGTTAAAAAAGAACTAAAAATACTCTTAATTTCAAATTAAAGCTAAAAGTCATGATAAGCTTTTTTTTTTTTGTAAAAAATTCGGAAAACAACCTTAAAAATAATGTTCTGTTACATTTGCGAAAAGTCTGCCTTGAGTTAAATTACATTATTTTTGTTCAAACATAATTGCACAGTTTTAATGTATGTATCATTACTTCTAATTTTCTCTTCATGATGTAAAATACTAAAATTGCCCACAGTTACCTATTATACAAAGACTTTAAAGTAGTTTTAAATAGAAATGCTTCTTAAATACATTCATGAACTTGAAGTATGTATGAGTATATATGACGCCTATGTATGTGTTGCATTTGCATCGACACTTAGTAGAACAATATAATAATTTTAACTTCCTTTAAATGCTTGATGCTCAGATTCTTTGATCCTTAAAATATGATTTATGGTATTTAAGTAAATAAAGTAACTCAAAAAAAGGATTATTCTCACTAAAAAACAAATTTCAGTAAATTTTATTCTCTCGTCTTCATAAATTTCAACTACAAATACAGCGCGCCAATGTATTTACGAAAATTCTATTTACAAGTTGAGTAGTTCGCAGCTTCTTCTCGAGGACGGGACAATATGTATTGATGTAAATTACAAATATTGATGTTGATTAGTTTGTTTACAGGAAACATTTAATTGTAGTAACCTATATTATTGTACAGTGTTATCTATTATTAAAAATAATCGAGATGAAAACTTAACTCTTATGTATTATTCTTAAAACTTCTCTACATTGTTATCATTCAGAGATATATAATCCTCTCTTCGTTTCTTGACCTATGAAGACCGTAATTGTAGGAGTCAGCAGAATGAATTCTTTTCTTCTCCTCACTGCGAGTTAGTTCAATCTACTTCCTGAAACCAAAAGAAAATACTTATAATTGTAACTTACTATATTACGTATACAAGGATAAATTAATATTAAAAAATAAATTTTATCCAGTCAGTTATTTCTTAGTAACCATTAAGACTTTGCAATGTCCCATCTTATAAATAAATATCGTAATTCATATGCTGGCTTGAACAAACAGTATAAAATTTGGACTAAAATTCGATAAACAACTAGTTTTATTAAAATGGGTCTATTTTCCAAGTTGTACAGCAATACAAATAGATGTTTGTTGGCCTCTTATAGTAGAATCCTCTTAAGATATTTTTAGTATATCTGTATTTTCAAATGATGAATGCTTATATACGTCAAAATGGAGATGTGATTTTGTTGCGGATAATTTTAAACATTTTACAAATAAATCTTATTATTACAGATTTTTATCTCAATAAAATTAATACTGTACTATTTTATGATGGAGCAAAGTAATAGAAGAAAAATTGAAAAGATGAAGATAGAAAACATGTTTCAAGTATCTGTCTTAAAAAAAACCTGAGAGTTGTGTTATTTACTTTCCAGTATATTATCAATAACTGCATATTTTATATACCACTTCACGATTTCTCTTAATATTTCTGCAAAGTATATTTTAATGTCATAAATATTTAAAATTGAAATCAGCTTGAACGTTACATTGATATGCGAAATATATCTAAATACATAAATCGTTCGTAAAATGGTACACGTGAGTCTACTTCTTATCAATATTGTTAGATGTTTGAGTATTTTTTTTATTTGAATATCGGTTTAATTCTAATTCAAAAATTTCCATTGAGTGATTGATGATATATCACCGTCACACTTAGAAACGCGAGTGCTATTGGCAACGTGTCTCGTAATTCTGAACTTCGTTCTGTTAACAAAGATAAAGCCTGAGCTGATACTCTAATTTTTCAAACATCTATACGAAGTCAATGAGAGTCCTTTGAGCTTTGACAGATTTAACGTGCATCAAGTGCTTGGCACACTATGCAATGGGTCTTTAATTGTATTAGGATTTAAAGCCACCACTCGATGGAAACTACGCTGTCCATGGACTCGAGACAATAACCACTTAGCTACTGCAGCCACCTAACATAGTCCAAGTATTTTATTTTTATTTTTAATTTATTTAATATTTATGAAAATATTTGTTTATGAACATGATTATAAAAAGCGCTATCAAAATGCATGAAGTTTCAAGAATGATAGCATAAATTTAAAAAAAAAGTTACATAGCACGATCCAAAATCAATACATTTGATCAAATAATTTAATATGAAGAAGGAAACACTTAAACAATATGGAAAATATATAAATTTATTATATTTGTTTGTTACTTGGAGAAAAACATATACAGAGTTGACAATTCGGTTTAAATAATTCGTTCACATAAGCAGATGTTCTTGGAAAAAAGGTTCGTAATCTGATGTTTTTGCTTTGAAAAAAAAAAATGTGGTTTTGCTAATAGTGTTCTGTAAATACTTTCACTTTCAAAAAGTGAAACATATTAATGCTATTACTTAACGTAAATAAATCAAATCATTAACTTACAACAAATTTTACTTTTATGATTTATTACAAAAATATCTGATATTTAAAAGTATTAAAGTATTATGATTTATACTTTAAGTAGGATTATGAATCAATAATAATCATTAAAAATTTACTAAAAATTATTCAAAAATCAAAAAGAATTAAATCATTTAAAATTAAGAGCGTTACGCTTATGTAACAATTTTCAAACTTATTGCAGAATTTCTTCCCATCTTTGTCGTGCAGTGAACTAGGTGAACTCTAAATTTTACTCTACTATCTCAGAAAGTTCCTTCCAGACGCTGCAAAGTAATTCCCTCAAAACTTAATTACCGCTCTTCATGAATTGAAATTGCTCGCAATGTATGGTTTAAACACAATACAGGAGCAGATAATTTGTTTGTAGAATAAATATGAAGGGGGCGTCTTATAAACCGCACAAGTGAATATACTGAGACTTGATTACCTTTGTGGGGTTTGATTGATTGTGGCAGCCCGATGAAATATGTGTAGTTGCTGTCGTAAGCAACAAGTTTCCCTCGTAAGGGGAGTAACACTCATTTCATTCAAATCCATACTTACTTCGACATATACATTTGATTGATGAGGACATGAAAGATATCGATTGAAGTATGAAATCTGCGAAACACAAGCAAACGGATTTTTAAAGCACACATAGCCATTTAGCTTGTAGCAACTTATTTGTATTTTATTTACTGGCAGTACAATAATAAAATTACTAAACTTGTCTGGGTGATATTTCATTTAATTTTCAAGTATAA
>BMAW01053760.1:0-35743 GCA_019974015.1 Nephila pilipes
GGACTGTTGTGAAAAAAATAAGGGTTAAAGAATATAGTATTTGGTGCCCTATGGTTTTTCAGGGGAAAAGTTGACGAGTTACAAATTTGGTGACCAAAATAGTGATATGTAAGGAGGCACACCAAAAATGAATAGTAAACCAAAATCAAACAGTTTCTGTCTATGACATCAGCAAATGTACAGAGTATTAACAATATCAGATAATGACCCATATTGTTTTTCATTTCATTTGCAATGTAAAGAAAAGACCCATGTGAAACCTATAACATATTATTTAATTTTTTTTGCCACTCTAAAAACTAAGAAATTTTGAGGATTAAAAAAATAAGCTTTTGCAATCAGTAATGATATACATCAATTAAAAAACTCTTCTTTTTTTTTATATATAGTTCGAGTTGTTAAATTTATAGGCATTGAAAAAGCCATGCAGCTTTTAAAAATGACTGAAGACATTGAAGAAAATGGTGGAATGATGATCAAAGTAAGTGATGGTCAAATTTTTAGTACTGCTCTAGATGTTATTTTTGGATGAAAGCTCAAATTATGGGGTGTGTTTTAAGCTATGTAAAAATGTTAAATTATTCAGAAAGATTTTAAGTAAAAGAAATGAAAGTTTTTTTCTGTGTATATATTTCATCAATTTAAATTTCACACATTTGTTTTCCTTGTAACTTACTAAATATACAAATTCTTGTTTTAACATGCAATAGTGATTTTTAAACTTTTAGAAAATGAGCTATCTGAGAGATTATTATGAACATATATTTCAATATAGATATAAGAAATATCACTTTTATCTTACATTGCTATTAAACATATGTTTTGACTTATTTGACAGAGTTTTTGTTGCAATAGGTTGAAAAAATTATTCAATTTTGAAGTTCTAAATTGGATAAAAAAAAAAAAAACTCATGCTATATTTTCAGGAATTTATTATTCAAATGAAAAATTGCTGTTATATTCTTGGTAATAAAAGAATTGAGGAATATGGGTTACACATACTATGGAATAGTATAATTCTGTAAAATTTTTTTAATACATCAGAATATCATAGTGAGTAATATAATTGTTTATTTATGTAAGTTGATAAGCAAGTGCCTTAAAACTGTATCTTTTTTTTTTTCCCTTTCGACTAAATTTATTGAGATGCTGTCTTGGAGGCTCTTTCTCTTATTCTCCTTTGCTTATCAATCAGCCGTGTTTTTATGTATATTTGACCTAATATTTCTTTTTTCCTTATTCATTAAAATGAACTTACAGTAATCTGAAAGTATAAAAGTTTAAAAATCATTAATTTTACATAAAGACAAATTAATAACACTAAATGTTATATTCACATTAAAAATTAAGACTTTCGTAACGATAACCTCTGAAGTAATCATATTAATGGCATATATTTTATTCATTTTAAACATTAAATGGACTTTGTGCAATTTTTTTAATACATAATATGTAAAATGTAGAGAGGAAAAAACCATTTCAAAATATAATAAACCCTCTTGCTTATAAATAATAGACAAAGACATTAAATTTGTCAAGATGTATTTTGAAAAATGTCATCCTCCCAATAAAATTACACAGTGAGCTAATGACTAGGAATATCATGATTATCGGTCACTGCTAGATGAACAAGGGTTGTGCTTGAGCTTATACATCACCTTCCAACCCTTCAGGGGCTTTTATCTTATTGAGTTTAAGTTTGGGCATCATGACCCTGATGTACAAGTGATTTTTTTTCTTTCCTATGCAGCTTACTGTCTTTGGTAAACATGGATGATATGTCCACAATGATATCCTAGCAATTTTTCTTTATTCTCAACCCTTGTCAACTTTTACCAATTTTTTCGTTTTTTTATTAATATCTGGATAGATAAATTGCATAACTAGGTTTAGCCTTTGTGCCCATAAACCTCAAATTTCTCTCACTCACTTACCTCACTTTCCTAAACTTTTGTAATAGAAGCTCTCAATCACTGGATGGCAAACTTCTTTATTTTTCAAGGTTGACAATCATTGTTCAATAACCTTGCGTTTGAGAATATTAAAGCTTGTCAGCAATTAGAGTTGCTGCTCTCATTGTTTCAATCAGCATTTGGGAAAAATTTAAATTTCATATTTGCCATCATCCAGGTGTTAAGCTGAATCTTTTCTTCCTATTTATTATGGTTTATTCAGAATATTTACTTTGATAAATCGGCCTGCATTTTAATGCAGTAGCCATCACAGGAACTGTTTTAAAATTTTCAGGATTTTTTTTATTATGCTAACTTGCACTATTTCTATTTGCATATTCTTCTTGAAAAGCTATCTTTGAAGTGTATTGAAAACTTCAATAGTGTATCTCGAAGAATAACTCATGTGCAATGGGGATGTAGCAATTCCAGTTAAGCTTGTATAACATTAGAGAAAACTAAAGATGCATTAAAATTGTGCAATGAAGATCTATGGTATTTTGGTTTTTATTTCATGTAAAATAAAGAATTAAAGATTCATTCTCCCTTCTCCTTTAGGAATGTTTTATCTACTCATTATTATTGCCTATGATAAACTTTTTCAATGTAACCCATTAGTCCATTGTATATCTTGATTGCTTGAAAAATTAAATTCCAAATTCATTTAGGGAGGGGGAAAAAACAATCAAATCCTACAGGCAACAATTTCCTCTAACATTCCTTGATTTTTCATTTTATTGTCTAAATAAATATTGTCTAACTCCCTTTGCTTCATTGGAAAAGTATTGAATTTTAAATTAGAAGAAAAATGTTACAGCAGCTTCATTTAAAAATATTTAATATTTTTCAAAATGATATTGTTGTATATTAATTTCTTCACAAGTTTTATTTTTTTGAAAAAAATACAAAATATATTTAAATTAAAAGCTAGTTGTTTTAAATTTAATTTTATCCAGAGAACCATCATGTGAGATTAATTTCTCATTTAATGAAAAATTTTCATACCCTTTCACCTTATCAAAATTCTACCATCAGAATTGATCTTGCATGTTAAAACGTACTTAAAAAAAAAACAAAAAACGCCATCAATCTCAGGGATCCCTTCTAGTTTGACATTGTTTTATAAGTATGTCAGCGCAATCCCCAGATCACAGTTGATCTCCGTATCTTTACTGATGACAGCGATACTGCTTAGAATGAAAATCCCAAATTTGTAGCACATGCTATCAAATGCCATATCTTGAGACTGGAAGTATATTTATTCCAACTGAAAAATTGTTCTTATTATTAATACCATCTTCTTTTCTCAAAATTGTAAATGAATAAATCCTAATATTTTTTTTATTAACGATAAAAAAAATTCCCTTGTTTAGCATACCAAACATTTAGGTGTGATGGATAAAATGCTCACTTTCTGACAACAGGTTACATTAACTAAACAAGAATTTCAAGATAACATATTGAAAGTTTTCCTTCTAATTTCTCAGAACTAAAAAAATGAGTCCTAAAAGTAAGATTCTTATCTACGCTCTTATTCATGGACCAGTCTTAACTTACGCCTGTCCAGTTTGGGTACTGCAGTAAAAACCCATATAAAATTTTGAAGCATAATGGTTTTATAAGACATGAAGATATCAGAAACTACATTAACTTCCCCACCTTAAAAGATTTTTTTCAAAAAATAGCTAAAAAATTTTATGCAAACTTTGAAACCATTGAGAATATAGCTTTAGAGAGAATTGAAAAACTTCACTACATTCCTGATGATTGATTGTTTATAGATCCAGAAATATTCACCTTAAACATTCCTCTCTCTCTCTCTTTTTTTCTTGTTGTAAACACCTAGAAATCTTAATTTTCATTCCAAAAACTCTCAAAACTTTTCTTATCAAGTGCCTCTCAATTTGAAGATCTTAAGAATCAATACAAATACAAGCTCTCGAGCTGGCACTTTTTTCCGACTTCCAAAATTTTTTGCTCTTTGGTTCTTTGATGTGCTGCTCCTTGATTGTCTGACCACTAATAACTGGCACTATTTATATTCGTGCTGTATAGCTATTTTAGATCAGTAAGCTGCTTGCCAAAACAGAGGATATTTAGTCCCACTAACAAACTAAAGCGTTGGCTTGTTCCCTGCCCTGCCATCAGCCACATAATCACTACTTTGAAGATAAATATTTAGCATGTTTAACTTTTAAAAATTTTAATTTTTATTCTTAATTTTATTTAAGAGGCGAAGATACTATTTTTATTTTTTAATTTTCTGGGCAAGAAACAGGCAGAAGACATTCTCTTATGGTTTTTATGGATTAGAGATGAAATGCCAAAAAGTTTATGAGTTCCAAAAACACACTCAACAATTAATTTCACTTTACATAATTTTTGAAATTTAAAAAATCCTAATTTAATTCTGTAATACTGGTAGCATTGTCTGTAAAAAAAAAAAGCTTAATTTTCAATTTAAAAGCATAAAGAAATATTTCTTATTAATACTTTTATTTAATGTAGTACCTTTGTTCTGTTGTTAAATAAAAGTGGTAATATGAAATGTAGTATAATATTTAACATAGTAGAATGTGCTTTTGTTCTAATGTTTGTTATTTCCATTTCAGAATCAACAACGACGACGAACTCCTGGTGGTGTTTTTTTTCAGTTATTGAAATCTGATAAAAATATTGAAAAAATTGCAATTGATAACATATTTGAAGGAGAAATGAATACTTATGAGCATAAAAGAAGTCTGGAAGAAAAGAAGAAAAGTAGAAATAGACGTTCAAAAAAAGGTTTGTTTAATAATTTATCACAAGGTGATTATTTAAATATTGTAATATTCATTTAATACCATAAAATTTTATTTTGTTGTAGTAAGAATAAAGTATAGAAATATTTTTTCTTCTATTTCTTAAAATTTAAAGGACATAAATTGAATAATTACTAAACTAAAATGTTTTACAAACAAATCCTTTTTTTTAAAGTATGGATCCAAATAAGATTCTTTCTTTAACAGAATTTCTTATAATTTATTCTCATGAATTTATTAATATCATTGCAAGTTCTTGCAATGTTCTTTGTAAGCAAAATAGTGGAATAATATTTAATTATAGATGCCATAAAATACTTTCTCTCTTGTTATTTATACTGTCAGAAGTACAAACTTGTTGTCCACTTCCTGTTCATCATTTAAATATATTCCAATAGATTTATATGTATGGAATATAGGATTGTAGTATTATTCAGGTCATTTTATTTTAAGTATTCTGTTTTAAATTCCTTTTCTTTTTTTATATACATAATTTAGTTTTTAAATTATTAAGCAATTTATTTTAAAGATCCAGCTTTTGAAAAAGGAAATAAGTGATAAAATACTAAATTTAATTACTATATTAACCTTAAATACTATATTGCAGGAAAGAAAAAATCTCAGAAAGTTCCAGAGGAATCACACATGGATGAAGATTCAATGCTGGTTGAAGAATTGCCAATGGAAGAGAAATATACTCCAACATCTGTTGAAGAAAGTGCCAACATTTCAGATTTGGAAGATGGAGAAATAGCAGACTGATTGACATTTCATCATTGATTCATTTGTATATTTTGAAATTTATTTCTTTGTAATATATTTCAGTACATTAAACATCTTGTAATGATTAATCTGTTGTTCATTTTCAATATAAAGAATTCTTATTAAAAAAATGTTCATTTTTTTCTCTCTAATTTTGATGCAACACAAAAAGCTCAACATTTAAAATTTCAAGAATATTGGTTATTTTACATTGTTTTCTCCATTTACGGATACTTAAAATTATAAAAACTTTCTGAAGTCAATAGGATTCTCTCTTGAATAGAACAAATACTTTTATGGAAAATGAAATATGAACACCATACAAATTCAGAGGAATGAAAATTCAAGCAAAGGATTTATCTGGATAGCGTAAATATTTTATTGAAGTTTCCAAGGTCATAGAGTATGCTTGAGAAAAGCCATTTCAAATGTGAAATGGTACATTAATAACTGCTGCAATCTGACTTACAAATTTGTTGTCATGATGCTTGGAATCAAGATAAGAATGCTTTTGCTGTCATAGGAAATTGCACCTCATTATAACTCCTGGTGTAGGTTCAGTGTATATATGCCTCTAAGAGCTTGGTTCTAAGCATTCACTCAACCTCCAAACCAACATATGGTCATCACTGGCACCAAGATAGAAACAGCTTTCATCCTCCCTCTAGTGAACTCCAGCTGGACACCACTGAAATATCAGGTGACAGTGATTTGATGTTAGTGACATGAATGCTATAATGCATCTGGCTTGGAGCTGTCCTTCAAGTAATTGATTTGTTGCAATGCACTGAGTCATGCTGATGCCAGCAGAAGTTCAAATTTCTGTGGCTGATGCAGTATTATACTGCACAACTATGTCCTGATCAGGGCGATCTCTCTTGGTAATAGTAGTAGTTGGACCCTGATCTTGATAAACTACCTTATCTTAACACCATATTTGAGACTTTAACCTTGTCATTTTGCATTTGTTTTCATCATGGCTCTTGAGCCATAAACCCCAATTATTCGGTAGTGGCCGCAGTAGCCTAATAGTTAAGGCATCAGTTTCGTGGTCGACAATATTCGTTCAGTCACGGGTTCGAGCCTTGGGCGCCAAAGACCTGCTGTGTAGTTGGGGCTCAAAGTTCTCCCATTGGCGTGGCAGCTCAGGTGTCGTCCTCGTCATTTGACCAAGGCTCAAAATAAAGAATTCCGTGGCCAATAGCCTTCGTGTTGCTTCTAGTGCAACGTTAATAAAAACATAATTATTCGGTGACTTCTAACAAAAGTGCTCAATGGATATGTATATACATATATATATATTTCTGCCTAATCTTTTTCCAATATCATGAAAAGAAAATTTAAATTTTTGTATTCTTATTGCATAGTCACATTCAAACTCAGCGACTGATAGTGCTTTCTGTGTCCCCTTAAGGTTCCTATCTACTATCCATTTTGTTTTCATGGTAATGTTAATCCTATGGAAGATAATCTTTGTTGCTCCACATCCTTCATCAATCAATGTTAATCTTATGAATTTTCAACTTCCCTCCTTAAATCTAGACTAATCTATCTGCTTGTGTTCAAAAAAATACATCTAAAAGAGCAGAAAGAAATGAAGATTTCTGCAGAATTGTTTTCCCCGAAAACTTTTTTTAAAGGTTGGAAAATTTGCAAATGAATCATTAAAATACATGCAAAAATATTTTTAAAAACTGGAGGGGAAATGTAATTCCCCTCAGAAACTTTCATTATCTTTTGCTCGTTTAAAGCTTTTTTTTTTTTTTTGCATTCAAATTGAAATGAAGTATTTGAAGAAAAGTAGAAATTCTATAAGATTAACATTACATTCACGAAATCAAAATGGCTAGTAGACTAGAGCCTTAAAGATTTTCTCGACTCAAATGTTGCTCTTAACGTCCCATCTAAAGATAAATAATGCTAACGAAATTTATATCGCATATGTTTAAAAAAAAGAATATGATTTGTATGTTCATAGTGGAGTCACTCTCATTCATGAAGAGTTATCAATCATTTCTTTTTCAAAATATGTGTATGTTTTGCTTACGTTTTTTTTTAAACCAATAAAACAAGAAAAAGATAGAAATATTGATTTTAGATCAAATCTTGCCAAAAAAAGAAAATTGGCCAAAATTTTACATTAGCTTCTGTTTATTTTTCTTTGCCAAAATTAAAATCTTGCATTGATGATTTCTTAGAATTGAACACAGATATGCAAATCTTTATAAAAAAAAAAAAACACTCAACTTCTTTATTGAGGGAGAGAAAACTATTCTGTGTAAACTCATTGATTTCTTTCCATAAATTTTATGGGTTTTTAAAATATATACTTAAAAGCAACCATAGTATTCTTTTTCTTTTAGTATAAGGTGTAAGCTCTATTATTTTGTCAAAATACTTTACCATAAGGACTTGCCACTTGTGCTTTCCATTAATTGCCATTTTTAATTGTAAATATTTCAGTTAAAGACACTTCTGTAGAGAATCGAAATACAAATTGGAAAATACTTAGGTGAGATAAAATCATTCAGAAATATATAATTGTTTTAGAATTTCCACTTCATTTCATTATCACTGTATTCTCACATTTGTTTAGTTTTTTTAGGGAATTTTATAGATAAATTTTGTAGACATTTTATAAAATTACTTTAAAGGATTAATATTTGCAAGAAAGAAAAGGCTTAAACAAATCGTCATAACTATAAAAATGTTACTTCACTACCATTAATATCGACAGGAATGATTGACTGTTTGCAATTGTTTATATGATTCCTTTACCAGTACCAGATTAATTAGTTTATACACAAGAGTATCCACAAGTATAAGTATTCTCATTGTTATTTTTGTAGTTGTTGGAGGAAAATCAACTCTGGAAGTATTTATTTGTCTCTGGTGTCATTTTGAATGGTCGTGATATTCTTGGTTATAAAAATCAAAAACTGAACAATGTTTGCATGAGGAAATATATGCATTGTGTGGCATTCATGCTTTAATACCAGTATGGGAAACTTTACCAGGGTTCAGAATAAATCCAAATAACTTGTAACGAAGGGGTTTCGAAACGTATTTGTATTTGAAAACAGATGGCTTCATTAAGTTAAATGGTTTCCATTGCGTGCTGCCATCTGTTGAACGGAGTGGAATCAAATTTGACATTGATTCATAGGTTAGTTTTGATCTGGTCATTTGTTGCCTAATCAAAATTTGATTGCAACCGCGCCGAGTTGTCACAGCCGATGGTCAATGGATTCATCGAAAAACACTTCTTCGATGAATCCATTTAACCCATTGTTTGAAGCAACAATAGGTTGATGCCGGTTAATCTGCTCCAAAGTAGGCGAGAATGATCAAACGGCTGGAAACGTTACGAAGAATTTTTTAGGCGTGTAAGGAGTCATGTTCACGAATTACAAGTAACCGAGACTTGGACAGCCGTCTTGTGAGAAATGATACTTAAAACAAGCAATTTTCGATGCTACGAACGCCATTTCTTGGATTTCCTAAGGACTTGTTGAGCGACTCTTGTAAATAAGTATGAAAGAAATATATTTGAGGTATTTAACAAATAATTATACTTTGTTTTTCTCGGACATTCTCGAATACGTCTGTGTAATCAAGAGCTCATTCACCTGAAACTTTTTTTTTGTTCCCAGCCACTACTTTGTGCAGCTATCGATCACATTTTTCTATGAACAAGGCTGGTATCAAAATGACATGATGTGAAGACATGATACTGAAAAATACACAACAGCCAGTCTCGTATATTCCAACATACATAAGTTCAAATACTCAGCATACCAAGGTATTAATTATCACGCAGATTTTTTTTTTATTAATATCAAGATCAAGTCATGTTCAGAAAATTCAGGATTTTTTTTTTGAAATTATTTTATCAATAAATAAAATATCACTGTATTTTTAATTCAAATAAATTGCAATTTATTCAAGTTATGTTTTTAATAAGAAAAAGATTTTAATTTGGAAAAAAAATTATTTAGAAATTTTGTGTGTATGCGAACCTAATAGCTATTTTCTACTTTTCTTTTCATTTATTACTAAGAAAACGTGAGTATCAAATGTGTGTCGGATTTTTTTTTTATTTATTTAATATTTTGTAATAAATCTATTTTATTCCTCCAATGCAGAACTGTATTTCAAAAATATGTTTACATATTGTGATGAACATGAGATAACACTTCTATGCAACAGTTCTTTTGTGGAGGAATTCACAGAGATGTCATCAGTTAGCAAGGGAAGTTTAAGGACATCTAATGAATGAAAAACTGCCTTTTCCCAATACATCGCATTCGCAAGAGCCAAAGCAGACAATGCAGCGCCAAACATTTGTTAAAATCATTAGAGAATATATTAATTTAAAAATATGAAACAAAAAGATAAAAATACACTATAGCCATAAATAATATTAATTTGACTAAGTACAAACTATTATTAATTTAATCCCAAGTTGGGAGAAAGATGAGAATGAAAAAGTACAGTATATTTAAAAGTAAATAAGTAAAATAGCGCCGAGGAACATACAGAGAATGTAGACAATAACATTTATACAATTAAGATACAAAATAATTTGGTTTCATTAACATCGCACTAGAAGCAACACGAAAGTTTTAGGCGACGGACCTCGTAATTTTGAGCCTCGGTAATAGTATAGTATATATAACAGGTCAAATGAAAAGTCCCCGGCCTACCATAGTAAAACACATTTTTTTGGCAAAATTAGTTTTTTTTTATTCAACATAATTCCCTTCAAGAGTGATACACTGATTATAGCGACCCTCCAACTTTTCGATACCATTTTTGTAGTACGATTTGTCCTTTGCTTCAAAATAGGCCTCAGTTTCGGCGATCACCTCTTCATTCGACGAAAATTTCTTCCCAGCGAGCATTCTTTTGAGATCTGAGAACAGGAAATAGTCGCTGGGGGCCAGATCTGGAGAATACGGTGGATGAGGAGGCAACTCGAAGCCCAATTCATGGATTTTTGCCATCGTTTTCACTGACTTGTGACACGGTGCATTGTCTTGGTGAAGCAGCACTTTCTTTTTCTTCAAAGCTGCCGTTTTTCGGCGATTTCGTCCTTGAAACGGTCCAATAACGCTATGGAATAGTCGCTGTTGATGGTCCTTCCTTTTTCAAGGTAGTCAATGAAAATTATTCCATGCGCATCCCAAAATACAGACGCCATAACCTTGCCAGCCGACTGTTGCGTTTTCCCACGCTTTGGAGCGGGTTCATCGTGTGCAGTCCACTCGGATGACTGTCGATTGGACTTCGGAGTGAAATATTGGAGCCATGTTTCATCCATTGTCACATATCGACGCAAAAACTCGGGTTTATTACGTTTGATCATCTTCAAACACTGCTCCGAATCATCAACTCGTCGTTGTTTTTGGTCAAAAGTGAGCTCGCGCGGCACCCACTTTGCACAGAGCTTTCTCATACCCAAATATTCGTGAATGATATGATGTACACGTTCAGTTGATATCTTTAGAGTGTCTGCTATTTCATTCAATTTCAGTTTACGGTCATTCAAAATCCTTTTGTGGATTTTTTTAATGTTTTCCTCGGTAACAACCTCTTTTGGGCGTTCACCGTCTTCGGTGCTCATTTCATCACGTCTAAACTTAGCATACCAATCCTTGATGGTTGATTTTCCTGGGGCAGTGTCCGGAAACTCGGCATCAAGCCAAGTTTTTGCTTCAACTGTATTTTTTCCCTTCAAAAAGCAATATTTTATCAACACGCGAAATTCCTTTTTATCCATTTTGTTCACAATAACAAAAGTTGCTTCACTCGAAATGCTGTAATTCACAAACTGATGATCCGACAGCTGTCAAATTTATACACGCATCTTTTGAGAGTTAGGGCTGACTAAAAAACATATGGATTTAATTCTAGCAGCGCCATCTATGTGTCAGGCCGGGGACTTTCAATTGACCTGTTATATTCTCCTTTACATAATTCTTAGTTCAGGCGGTTGAACAATATCAATTTTTTTTCCAAAAAAAAAAAGGGGGGGGGGGGCTTCCTTGTCCCCATATATATATCCAAACATATAGTTACTGTTTAAAAATATATCTGTTAATTTAGGGGTGGTCAAACTATGGCACATCAGATGATTACAAGTGGTGCTACGGTCACATTTTATAAGAAGAAATGTTAGATAAAACTTGAAACAATTCTGAAAATGGAATCTGCTTCAACTTTTACATGGTAAATATTGGTTAGAAAGAAACTTTTGCCAAGATGTAAAGTTCTGAAACATTAAAATAAATCAAGAACACAATACATTGTATGCATTCATTTCGTAGAGAGAAACTTATCCATTTCATGTTATATAATTACTTTAAAAAACGAGTTCTTAAGAGTTAGAAAATAATTAATAAGAAGTGGTCGAAAATAAGTGTGATGATTCATCTTCCAATCAAGTTAGCAGCTCATCATCCAACTACGAAAAAGTGGAGCAAGAAATTGGTATGCAATAAATATAATCAATCAGCCTCCAAGACCTGCCAGATTTGATTTTATTGCTGAAAGCATTTTAAATTTTAAGACTGATGAAGTATTAAGGATATTATGAAATTTATCAGACTGGTTTTAGAAGATTTTTTTAAAAATCGTTTAATGGGAAACAAGCAAGCAATAATAATGGCAGTTCCCAAGTGGGAATCCATAAATAATGAAAAGAAAATTTTTCTAGCTGTAAATGTTGTGATGCCACTAGTGAAACAAGCAAATATAAAACAATACTGGACCACAGAGCATATTCTTGAAATATCAATTTTCTTCCAATTCAGGACAAGAAAATGATTATTTAAAATAAAAAGAAATTTACATTTCAATGATAATAAAGATTTTAATGGTAAAATACAACCCGAGTAAAAACTTTTAAAAGATTTGGCCAATTTTAGACTTGCTCCAGAGACAAAGTATACATGCCAGAATGAGATGTAACTATTGATGAAAGCCTTGTAATGTTCCAAGGGCACCTTGGATAGAAACAGAAAATACTGCTGATGCTTCCCAGGTATGGCATCAAATTCATTTTACTATGTGAATCTAAATCAGGTTCCACTTGATCAATAATAACCTGCACTAGGAATTTAGTTTAATTTTTATTAACGTCGCACTAGATGCTACTCGAGGGCTATTGGCGACGGATCTTGTAATTTTGAACTTTGGCCAAGTGACAAGGACGACACTTGAGCTGGCATCTTCCATCTCCTAACTTCCACACCACACCAACGAGAGGACTTTGGGCCAAGACAGATTTAACGTACATTAGCCCCAGTTACACAGCAGATCTTTGGTAGCCAAGGATCGAACCCGCAACTGAACGAAAACCGCCGATCAAGAATCTGAAACCATGACCACTAGGCTACTGCGGCTGTCTGCGCTACTGCCTCATAAGACAACTTTAATACCAAACCACACTTAGCAGGTATTTTATTAAATGATAATACTGATTTGTACAGAACTACAAAGCTAAACAGAAAACAAATGTCAGTGGGCCAAAAAGGAAAAATTGCAGTCTAATAACTAGGTACCGATGAAGGAAAAAAAAAAACCACCTGTTATTGTTATGAATTAAAGTAATACAATGCTAAGTGTGGATCGAGTAGACCAACATCTTTCTAACAACCCACTTATCAAGAAACTCGGAAACGTTACTATACATTTTTTTTCTTCCACCTTATTGAATTCACATTATGGAGCTTATATGGTTTTTTTTTTGGAAAGAGTGGTGGCAAATAATTGCGTTTGAAGTTTTGGTATGGAATTTATTGAAAATGTTTTTGAAATCTGAGGGAAGGATGTTGCAACTCTGGAAGGTCGACAGCAATCAGTTTCAAAACATCTGAAGTTTGTAGACCCTCATTTCCCAGATTATATGGCATCTACAAATAAAAAGTCCATTGCTATTAACATTTGTGTTGTTTGTACCAAGATGAAATAGCAAAGGGAAAAATGTACAGTAAAAACTCAGATACTAATATCATGATTGTGATTTTGGTCTATGTTTGGTACCACTTATATCAAACACATCAATCAATAACTCCCGAGTCTAACATTGAAAACAAAATTTTTTTTTATTCATCAACATAACACCTTTTGTTAATCACCTTTTAGGGTGATACAATCGTTCCAACGCTTTTCCAAATCTTTTTTTCCCTCCCTCAAAAAAAAAAATTTTTTTTCGCAAGAAATCTTTTTTGTTGCGAGTAAATAGCGATAAACAGCTTTCTGAATCATCGACTCGTTGCTGTTTTTGTTCCATCGAAAGCAATCGCGGCACCCACTTGGAAAAAACCTTTTTCAGTAAATACACTTCCATATGATATCTGTGTCATCTCAGCAATCTCACGGAGCTTCACTTTACGATCTTTCATTATAATTTTTGTCACTTCACTCACATTTTCCGGTGTAACGGCTTCCACAGGTCTACCCGAGCGTTCCGCGTCATTTGTGTCGGTACGACCACGTTTAAACTCGGCAAACCACCGACAAATCGTTGCTTTTGATGGACAAGAGTCCGGGTAACATTTTTCAATCCATTGTTTCGCTTGCACGGTGTTTTTACCCATTAAAAAACAATGTTTTATCAGAACACGAAACTCAATTTTTTCCATTTTTTAAACAAACTACAAAACGACTTTACTCCAACCTCGATAACTCAGCTGTTTCTGGTCCGATCGACTTAAAATTTTGACACGTTTCAAGCAAAGGTTAGTACTCTAGAAAGACCTGGTTACTGGTTTACTACGAGCGCCATCTCTGGGTTAGTCTCGGGAGTTATTGATTGATGTGTTATATTGTTGATTAAATGTGATTTCATTGCTAATGAAATGAAAGATTTTAAATAGCATTATATCATGTCAAGCCAACAGATAAAAACGCTCTGAGTAACAAAATTATGAGTTAATTCAAACAACTAATTGGTTTAAACTAATTTTTAAAAATCTTAATTTATTTACAACAGAAACTTTCATGAAACAAATATATATTTGATTACAATGTTTTTTTTTTCCTTGCAACTTTTATATATTTTCAATGTGTAACTTTTTATTATTTTTCCCATATTAAAAAAATTAAAGAAAAATCAAAACAACATGACTTATTTCATATTGATTTGAACTGTTAAGAAAGAAAATGTACTGGAGTTTAACCTGGCTGGTATATGAGATCATACACTACATGGCAGTCTTAAAAAATTAAATCCCAAGCAGTTATTTAGTGGTATAATCACATATTTCATGAATTTTGATTCCATCAGAATTAAGAAATAACAATGATAGGTACGATTCTTGGCCATTAACCCATCATGTTGGTTAAGTATGATGTTAATACACATAGAAGTAAAAAAATTATAACTATTCTTAAGTGATCTTGAGAAGTAACTAATACGTTCAATATATATATAATCCATAAGGATGAAACAGATAATTATTTTATGAGAAAATGCATTTTAATTTAAAATCAATATAATATCACACAATCAAATAAATGGACAACATAAACAAAAGCATTGACTTTATTGAGATGACAAAAACATGAACTAATGTATTTTAAATGAAATCGCAACAATCATATACATGAATAAGTGTATTTTATGTCATAACATTTTTCCATTACCCAACAAGTGTTTTAACAGAAATTATTTAAATAAAAAGAAATCTTTCTACGCAACAAGTTTTAAAACTGAAATAAAAAAAGTATCAAGTTATTAAGAATAATTGCAAATGCTTAATTGGAATCCATATGAACTCTAATAAACAAATGGCAAATCATGACTATGTACACAATAAAAGATGAAATACGTGTATCAAATGAAAAATCCATATTTATACACAGATATTCATTGCAGTAACACTTTTCATGGGTAGAAAGGAAAACAACGCATTGAATATTAAACTTTTCGGGTTATGCTGCTGAATCTTTGTACTTTTAATTTAGACAATTTCATTTACTAATACACACTGAATAATGCTATGTTTCATGCTAAAAAAAAAAAAACATCAAGTAGTAGAAGTAGAATAAAATTACACTTGGGAGTAGACATTACAATGAATTACAAAGTAAAGACCAAATGAAAGTGAAAATGCTGACTAAGGTGGCTTTGTCAATATATTTGCAGCATTATTAATAAAATCGAACTTGAATAGCTCGGCCATCCATTCTATAACCATTCATCAAATCTAAAATATAGAGTTAAGAAAAACTTCTTCATACAGGAAATTATAAGAAATTTTCAATGTATGGGAAATCTTTAATATTATATAAAAATATTTTACTTTCAATACTTTGCAATCTTTTATGAAAGAGATAAACAAAAAGTTGAGTATCTTCATATGAAAGAAACATTATTAAATAAAAAGGTAATTAATATTTAAAAAACAAGGAAAAACTTATTACTTTTTTTAATTCGTAGAATTTGGAAACAGTTAATATACACTTTAAAAAAAATTACAAACTAAAATGACTATCACGATAATTAGAATTGATTTCAAAATCATTCTATAAATTGTTTATCCAAATACAAAAACCTTACAAATGTTTACTCTCAAAAAACAAAATTAGAAGTATAAAATAACCAATACTTATCCTGAGATATTAAAATAAATAAAACTAGGATTTACTAGCAATCATCTGTTGCTTATAATACACACAAATCAAGCTATATCACAATTTGGACAAAATTTCAGAATAGAACTTATCACAATAAAAATTGCTAATAATATATATATATATTATAAAAGTTTATATTTATATACAAAAGAAATATTTTCTTAAATAAAAGGATACCAACAGCACGCTGAGCATCTTGAACACTCCCAAATCTTATTATGGCATTTCCTTGACCTTTCAATTCAGCAAACCTCACTTCCCCTTTGAATTAAAAAGGAAATGAAATATATTGATACATTTTCCTAATCCATTCATTATTTAAAAAATATGCATTTGTTATAAGAAAAATTTCATTAGTTTTAAATTATCTGCACAAAGGGAAAATGTTATTCCTGAAATAGAATATTAGCATAAACTGGCCAAGTTACATGAATGAATAAAATTTTCCATTCAAACAAAATCAAGCGTACATTAAAATATAAATTTTAATTTCATGCTTTATTACAGGAAATCTGAATAGAACAGTTTTGAATTGCAGTTTAATTATTCCACAACAAATTTTTTTAATACAATTGATTCAAATATATGTAATAAAGTTTGTTTTGTGTGCTCTCCCCTTCATTTTATTAACAATCTTTGAAAGCACAAGATTTTTCAGAATTCATCATTACTTTCATTGCTTATTAAATGCGGTATATCTCACGGATCCATTAATTGCCCTAATAAAAGAATTCATATACAAGAATATAATAATCATTAATTATAAATTTGATTTATTTAAATGAAAAATAAAATTCTCATTTAAGTAAAAGGAATTCTAATAAAAAAATATTCAAGATGACTTCATATAATTACTCAAATAAAAAGAAATATTGGAATGTCCTGTTTATAAAATATGTAGTTTTCATATATGTATGCAATAACCGAATATGATTTTTTTTTAAATTTAAAAATAAATATTTTCTTAAATATTTATTCCTTAACAATTAACAAAAAATTATCTTAGATGTGCTTTAAGTTGATACATCCAAAACACAAAGAAAAATAACAAATCCTAGTCAAAAGTGAACATAAATTAAATAAAGATAACTTACCTATATCACGGAATCGATCTTTAAGAGTTTGCCAGCTGAATGAACTTGGAAGCTGCATAAAAAGTAGTAAATTAATATTTTTACACAAAAATTAATAGTACATTATGATTTAAAAAATGTGGAAACCAAGCCTTTTATTTAATATTACTTATTTTATGCACATATAACAAATTTAAAAACTTATTTTAAACAATATCAACTGTTGTATTGATGAATCACTATCAAAAATAGGATTCTATCAAACTTTTTGTCCACAGATTCTTGATATTTTGGACATGCTTCATCACTTTCCACGTCAGACAAATAATGTTTCTCATAAAGAAATGACAAACTTTTAGGTTAACTCAGTCATATTTATGCATAATACATAAATCATCTCTAATGTATACCACATTCCACCATTCAATTCATATTGCTCTTTTTTATATGCCATTGAATCATGTAAATGCATCATAATTTATCAGTAAGCTATCTAAATTGAGAAATTACTTTTATAGTCAAAATACCACAGCCTTTACAACCTCAGTCAATAAAACTTTGAATTTAGAGACTAAGTTTTTTTTTAAAAGAAGTTATTGGATATTTTAATGGATCAAAATATTCTTCTTTCAATGCTCCTTTATAAATATAAAGATAGATATATATATATTTAAAAAAGACCTTGATAAGATAATTGAAACAGAGGTTAATTTATAAAATTTTAGATTTTTTTAACTTAATTTGACAAAATTTACAAATTTCAATAATCCCTCGATGTCATTAAAGGAGTTAATTATTTTTTTATAATTTTATTAGCTTAAATTATTAATTTAAGAATTGTGCAAATAATAGTTTTGTAATTCTATAACTTAAAGCAGAGCACCAAAAAGTGGGAAGAAAATTCTTAACTACAACAACTTTTTTAATTGCTAAAATCCAACTAATTACTGACAACCACAGAAAATAAAGTTATTTGTTTTCTTTCAACTTCACCAACTTTATAAACTAATAAGAATGCATTCAGCATGATTATGAAGAGTATCCCAAACTGTTCAACAACAATTAAACAATGCCTTAAAAAAGAATGAAAAAATTCACACACACACAAAGCATTAAAATGAATACCTAGCATTTAAAACATTAAATTATAAAAAAAAGTAATGATTTTTATTACTTGAATATATAATAAAAGTGATATATTTTTTTTTAAAAAAAAAGAAAACTATTTAAAATTAATTTAAAAAAAAAAGACAACAAAAAGTCACGTAAATATTATTTGTTTTATTATATTTAAAAAATTCCATACCACCACATACACACAAAAAATGCTTGTAATTGAATAGAAATATTAAAATAAAAATAAAAAACCAATTTAACAGAAGAAAATGTAACAGATAAAAAACAAGTGTTCCAAAAAACTCAACAAAATATCTTAAAATACCCATTTATATAATTAATTAATGGCTACAGCAACTGAAGCATTATACGACATCACCAAAAGCAGAAAATGCAGACACTCAAGCATACAACAATTTCAGGACTGCATCTGTTTCCTTAAACCAAGTAACTTTTTCACTCCTAATATCTTTCATCCTTTGGCTTTGTACTTTCAAAAAACTCAGTATTCAAATTTAAATCACAATTTCAACTCTTTTAAATCCAATAGCAAGAAGCTTTAAATATGAAACATTTAGATCACCATATGAATGTTAAGATATGACCTTCAAGACATCATATTGCTTCAGTTACCAGAGGCCTCATAAACTTGTTCTGAAGCCGTGAAACTGAATTAAAATCTTTGATAAGAAAGTTGCTAGTAGTGTATTTACATCACTACTTGTACAAACATAAGTTAACATATCTAAAGCTTTTTTTTTCTACCTTTAATTCAGTTTCATTCAAGAATGTGCCACAATATTTAAACTCTCAAATTGGAGAGTTCCATACACATGATTAACGTTAATCAGTCAAACTGAATCCAGTTACCAAACAATTTAAAATAGTTTATAAAATACTACTACTATAAACCAAACATTTGTTAAATTAAGTTATATTTACTGAAAATGCTATAATATACAAATAGTAGCAATAATTTTTTTTATTAGAAATGCAGGTATAATTTCAATCTCAAATTTTTAATATTTTAATAATCAAAGCTTATTTCACGTAATTTGTATGAAAATAACTAAGAATAAATTCATAATTCACCAATTTTTTAATGATTAAGGTTTTGAGTTTATTTCAACTGGAACTTTCTGTTTTAAAAGTAGTTTAATAATTTCAATTACAAAAATAATTATGCTTGTGGAGATTGGATCTATTGATAAAATAACTTACAAAGAGGGTGAATTTACAAACTGTCCCAAAAAGGATTTAATTAAAAAAAAAAGTTAATTCTATGTTTCTTCTAAGCCTTTCCCAAACTGTAAATGATCTAAGGAATATATAATTTGGTTCCCACAAAAGTTTATTGCCTCCCATAATGGTAATTTTGAGAATAAAAATTAACCAATTACTTCTTTCTACTTATGAAATTGAAACTTTTAACATTCTGTTTTCCCTGTGTTTGTATGCACTTAATTTTAAACCAAGTAACTATTATTATTTTAAAGTTATTATTTTCAAGCTGTCTTTTTTTACACAATAAATTTATATTTTAAAATTTTATAGAAATGAGAAAAATTTTCGTAACACATTTAAACTTAAAATATTTTATACATCATTATACAAAACATTCCACAGTGTAAAGCAAAATCCAGCTATTAATATATCTGTAAAAATATCAATAATAATAATAATTATATATGTATATATATATTTATATATAAATGTGAAATCGACAAAATAATTTCTTTGCATTGTCTAATTGTTCCATTAAGTTAAAATTTAGCACAGCTGTTATCATTTCAATTAGTTTAAATTCTCCCCTCGACTTGTAAATACTAATATTGATACTATTAATATCTATACACCATAGGAAAGGATATAAATGTTAGAACAGAGTAAATCAAAAATATATTATCTTATATATATATATAAAGTATTAAAAATGTCCAAAAAATTTATAATGTAGAACTATTCACAACAATAATCAAGAATATTTCAAGACTTCTGAAAATTTACCACAGGTGTCAATAATTTATTTATAAAAAAAGATAGTAGATAAATTAGAATTGTTTTAAAAATAACTAATGAATTCAATATTTTACAAAATATTAATTAGTTTTTCATATTATCAACACAGCCATGAATATTGTACAATGTTTAACTGAAAACATGAGAAAATATTTAAAATAATTAAAATATATATATATATAAATTCATTATCCTGTATTTTGCACTTTAAATACTGAGAACTAAACAGTAATTTCCTAAGTTAAAAAATATTTCAGCTATTAACTTACCTTTCATGTTAAATATAATTTAATTTTATATCCATATGAAACAGTACTTTAGATTACTCTAGTTTTGGATTTCAGGCTAATCTAATAGTTATATATAAATTAAAAAAAAAAAAAAGAGCAATGGTAACTGCATTCAGTTAAACAACACCAAACATCTTATTTACACTAAGCCCAAACATCAAACAAATCACATAAAATTTTAAAGAGAAAATCGACCTACATTTCCCAATAACACTGTATCAGACAGACTTGAATTGTTGTAGGAATCATTTGATCGATCAAAACCATCTCTAAAATTTCGACCTCCACTTCCAAGCTGATATGGAGCATCGCGACCCAAGTTATCAATACTGGAACGTCCCATGACGTTCCCACTGGGCATCATGGAGGATGATCCTCCCATTCCCATCCCCACATTGGGGGAAGGAACACCCATGCTTGAGCCACTCATGCCCATGCCCATAGCAGAGGCACCCATCATTCTGTCAGCAGCCATTGAATTATTCATACCCATTGATCCTGTAGCAGCAAGACCCATTCCAGATGAGGACAACATTAAATTACTTGAACCAACACCAGACATAACACCTCCTCCTACACTGCCTGAAATAAAAACATTTGATTTAACTGAATCCAAATAAAGATATTCGCCGCAAATAGTCCACAGCAGCATAGCTGGTTCACACACAGACCACAAACCACAGACTCTCATTCAAATTTTCAGCACACAGATACATCAGAAACACAGAATGACTTGTACATTTATTTTCATAGTACCAATTATACTCCAAAAATTAGGATGCCACAATCATCAGCTGTGATCAAACTGCTATACTTGTAAGATTTTTATTTCCTTGAGGAATAAATGCTTATCTACGCATTTATTTCGCTTTTCATCAATACAAAAGTCAACCAAGGGCTCATTTTTGCTAACATTTAATGATAATTATACCTCATGTAAAGTGATTTAGTTTAATTTTTACACTTAATTACAATTTTTAATAATGCCACTCCCCCCCTCTTACAGAGTAACCTAAATACAATTATTAAGAAAATACCTCATCAAGTATTGTTAATTTTCTACAGAAAATTTAATAATGAAAGAGGTTATTAAAACAAGGAAAAATTATTATAATTAGCAATATAAGAGAACCAAGTTTTGTGTCCATAGTAAACTAATCTGGTTAACAATAATTGTAATAATATTAAAAGGAATACAAAATTTTCCACTGCAAAATAACAGAAATGTAGCTGTGAACAAAGCATTTTCTTGTGCTTAGTGTAAAATGTAAAACACAACAGACTTTAAGGGAAGGCAAAATCCTGCCATGTCTGCTTGAAAGATGAATATTTTTTGAGGCACAGCAAAACATTTTTTGCCAAGTAAAAGAAACCATCAGATTTTGAAGTGTATTAAAGTAATTATATACAAAGTAGGTAATTACACAGACTGTGAAATCTTGTAAAATTACATTACAGTTCATACACAAAATACCTCATTGCCAAACAAGAAACATCCCCAGAAATTTGCAAAAAATTATATAAAATATTTTAAGTGGCACAATGAATACAAATAACGTCTCAATGATAAATAAAAAAAAAAAAAAAAATAAAAAATTAAAGATGAAAACACTTCCTCATTCACACTGTTTCCTAAAGAAAGGGAAGTAAACAAAAGACAAACCTAATAATACAAGATCCTGATCAATATGAAAATTCAGCATCGGATAACAGCAATCTTTTGAGCTTATGTACAAATAAAAACATCTGCTGCAAATAATCCACAACAGAATAGCTAATTCACACACAGACCACAAATGGTATGATACATGAGATTAAAAGTCATTTCTTAAAGTTTTATCATACTACTGTCAGTAGAGAAAGCCAATGAGATCCATTTTACAATGAATGTAAGCACCAATGTTTTTTTTTTTTTCTTCTTCTTCTTTAAGAATAGCTGCTTTATATTCATAAACATTCATAATTTCAAATTAGACGAACATAATCTCAACAAGACCTTCATCTCAATATCGTTGAGACCAGCATTGATATTCACCATCTCAATATGTTTAAAGAAATTTCCACAATTTCTAAAAGGAAATTGATACAATTTACTCTTGCATATCATTCATGATTCATATAATTTTATTCTGAGATGAACCCAACAAACATAATACTGCAAGGAAATAACAGTCTTACACCTTACTAATACAGGGTTTTCATGATTTTAATAACCAAATGTTTTTTACACTCATTGAAAATTAAATAGTTTAAATAAAAAAAAAAGCTTTTTTACCTTCTCTTTTATTTGAATTGACATATTATGTATGAGGGTAATCTAGAAAGTAAGTTTCCCATAGCTCATAAAAAGAATCAAAACATAATAACCTGTGAAAGATTTATTGCAAAAGATACAGTGATATTTCAGCTACTTCTCAACATAACCATTGGAACTATAACACTTGTCATACATGAAGTAAGTTTATGTAATCCAATGTCATAAAAGTCTCCAATCTGGGAATAGAGCTAGCAAGCCATGGCCATTTGCAGGTCTTCGACAAACGGAAAGTAAAACCGAACAGGAATTTTTTCAAATGCAAAATGGGAACAAGATTGGAACTCAATTGTATTATATGCAGATACAGTTTGGTTTTATTTGGTGTGGCAGAGATAAGCTGAGATGCCAATGCATCGACTGTTTCTTATTTTCTGGGTTGAATCCATGTCTGTGCACCTTTAATACTCCTATTGAAATCCTCATTGCCTTCACTGAGATATTAATTCAGATGCTATTGGTCAATGATACTCCCATGTGTTTGGTTTGTTCGTATGCATGGTTCTTCAGCAACCCCCTGGTGCATAATTTCTGGAACAAGTCTTTTGTTATGATTAAATGTATCAGAGACTGCAATATCTAAGGAAAATGGCTGCTGTGTTACATAACTGCAAAGTGAGGACTTAGCAAAATGCACTACCACACCTGTTCCACAAGGTTATCATCAACGACGGGTAGCCGGCTGCAGCATGGTATGCTGTGGACAATATGCCTACTTTTGGAAAAATCCAGAAGCAGAAGACAAACCATCTGCTTACTCATTACACCCAATCTATACACTAAACAAATTGACTAGATTTTAATCAATGCTACCTTTTTGTATGTTGAAAATTTTTATCACAGATCTCACCCTGTAGCCAGAGAGGGATGAAATGAGAGATGACATCTCTGTGCACCACAATGTTAATATAAACTTTTGGAATGTTACCACAGCCGAATGCAATAGCCACACTCTTGATCTCCCAACTTGTGACTTCGCGTTTCATGCCTTTTGCAACACCACCTTTAGGCGATGAGAGAAACTTACTTTCTGGCTATCCTCCAAAACTCTTATCATTGGAACATAATTTTTAAGATAAATTAATAATACTGTAAAAATATTTAATTAAAAAACTTTCTTGAATCTAAAAGCATTATGAAGAATGGTCAACCATTAAGATTTAAGAGGCACATTAATATATATTACAGCACATTTTCCTCATCTCATTTCCAGAAAATATTACAATTATCAAGTTTGTACTTCACTGTAACTTTCATTGATCACATAAATCTATAAAATCAATATTAAGAGAGGGAAAAAAAAAACCAACTACAATCAATACCCTTAATACAAATCAAAACTTGAGAGTAAAAAATATTTTTTTTTTTTTTCAGAAGTCAATATGGTAGACTTCAATAATCAAAGAACACAAAAATTCTACTTAGACAAAAGGAACAAATGAAAACAATTTTGACTATCATAATTTTTTTAATTCAAAATTTAAAACTTCACCATAGAGATGTGTAAAAGTATCAAGGAATTTAAAAGTACCAGTCAATTATCATCAAATAGAATTTCATTTTGAAAACACCATTTCATGATTTCCACAAACGAAAACACTGCTAAATTTAAATTTGAATAGGCAATTGCAAACTAAAACAATGACAAAATTTTATAACACTGAATCCTGATCTGCAAAAAAAAAAAAAAAAAAAAAAGTGCTAACAGCAGGCTATATATTATCTCATAATTTTCATTTAATAATTTATCATTCAGCTAATTAAAAATTCATATTAAAATAGAAAGTTTTTCAACTTTAACCTAAAAGTAATCCCACACTGATATAATTTAGAATCTGGTGCTGGAACTTTCAAAAGAATAAGAAAATTAATGAAATACTCTTGAATAAGAGGAGTGGAATAAGAATGAGCATAAAATTCAAATTCAACAATAATCAAATGCACCAATTAACACCGTGACAAATATACAATGTTCCTAGAAGCAAACATCAGAATAATAAAATTTTAAATTTCAAACAGTAAAAATCATCAAGAAGGAAATAATAGTGTTTTAACTTAATAGCACTCTCCCCTTTCAAAAGTTTATGAAATTTACGTTTCCTGATCATAATATTAGCTTTATATACTCTGAAAATTATTTAATTTTGGATCACTTTTTATTCCTTTCCTGCTTGATATTTATTGTTTTTCAAGCGTAAAGGCATAATATTACTAATATATTTTTAAGAACGAGTTTAAAATTATCGATTGATTGGAAAGAAGGCTAAGGGGGAAATATATTTTTATTGATTTGGGTATAATGAATGTCAGTAAACGTTACTTTCTTTTTAAATCCATTTGAAAGACAAATTTTTAAAAATTTAAATGAAGTGAATTTTTTTAAAAAATATAAAAATTATCAGCAAATTATTCTTATATGGTTACTTATTAAAAAATTTCACATCACATAAAATCTTTGTCCTGTCATTCATCACATTTGACAATTAACTCATTACAGAATTATTGGCCAGCATTTTTTTAAACAGCTTCAAATGTTTTGCAATTGAAGTTACTTTTTATCTAACTGTTCATGACTATTTATTCATAAATGTTATTCCTTTAACTAAAAACTGTACATTTTATAAGGCAACACATATCACACAATAACTTCCCCTTTTACGATATAATGATTACAATATGATTATTAAGTTAAAAGTCAGTCTGGACTTAAGAAATCCCACCTCAGATTTTGTAGCCTTTGGATCTGGAATGCTAGTATAGCTAATATCCAGGCCAAGTGGCTATCCTGACACCAGAACACCAGTTAACTTCCTATGCAAACTTGGTACTCATTTATTGACCCTGGAAAAATTAAGGGCCGAGTTGATTCATGACCAGCTACCCATGCCAGAATCGAACCTGGGTTGGCAGTACTCACAGTTAAGACATACTAACCACTACACCACTGCAGCCATAATAAGGATATTATAAGAGAAATATTCCAACTAAAGTTTTAGACAAAATACAATAAACTTACCTGTTAAAATTTAAAAATCCTTAAAAAAGAATTTTAATGCCCAGATTAAGAAGAAAAACAAATATATTTTATAACTGTTAAACAAAAATTGAAGAAATTACAGAAAAAATATCAACATAAAAAAATCTGAATACTTCGAATATTGAAGCAAGATTTACTGTGATAATTTACAATCTAAGATTAAAGCAAAATCATTAATAGAAGTAAACAATTTCTGAAAATTCAACTTCATCATGTAAAAATTATACTTATTGTAATCTGTTAAAAAAATCTATTCATCACAATAAAACCTCTTTCCAAATACTTCATAAATTAAAAGCCATGGAAAAAGGGGAAAAAAAAAAAAAAAAAAAGAAAGAATGAAGACAGGTCCAAAAGACAGAAAAATTTTAATATTGGAAAAGGATAATTACATTAATTTGAAATAATATTAATTTTTTCAACATCAAATTTCTACAACTTACCTCCCATTCCCAATCCAAAGCCAAAACTTCCATTTGGACCTGTAGCATTTTCTAAAAGGGAAAAAATTGATTTTTTTTATTAAATCTTTAATCAATGTAGAAATCGAAATTAATAATTCTTTTAATTTAAATTTCAACTAAAATTATCATAATGCTGAATAAGTATTAATAATATTGAAGTAATTTGGAGCATTCCTTCACAATGTATGTATCAGAGATGGGAAAATTTTAAATAAGGAAGGCTGCATTTGACTATTAATAATCTAATCAGGATACTAAAAAAAATTAATAAAAATTGATTTTATTTAAAATCTTAAAGCTGAGTAATTAATATTATCTGATTTTAACAAGTTTAAACTAATATGCAAATCGAATGATAAAGTTTGTAACCCAATTGTGATAGAGGTGAGGTCATGCTGACAATAAATGAAATTTTACATTCAAATAATTTAAAGTATTGGAAAAAATTTTAATGAAACATAGAACATGCTAGATTTTTATGCATTATATTTATATGTTATTTGCAATATTAATAATTTTCATTTGATTATATGTGCAAAAATGTTGTGAAAATTCAAAAATTTGTAGAAAAATGTAATAAATAATAAAGATTAAGCATTTCCTATACATGCTTCACACATTAATTACTAACACGTTCATAGAGATTTTCTTCCAGCAACATTCAGAACATTTTGCACTTTTAACAATAAAAATAATTATAATCCACTCACTAAATACAAGCTTAAATTTTACCACTTAGAAAATTTAAAGTTTTAGCACTGCCAGAAAATGTAAAATAATCTGTCATTCAGGCACAACAGCAAACTTCAAGCAATACATAGTTTTAAAAAATTTTTTTAGAAGGGAGCAAAACATTGCAAAATTTCTTTGCTCAAATTTCACATTACACAATTTATGTTACATGGTTCCTGGTGGTGTGCATAATGCGTGTAACATATAATGAAATGATAAATGTAACAAACTTTGGCAGTAAGACATTTTCAAATATATAAACACTGAAAATCTAGATTAAGAAATACAAGTAATATGTTTCAAGATTCAAATGCTGGATTTATGGAAACATTATACTTATCCCCCACCCCCAAGAAATCTTAACATATATGGTTCTTAATAAATGCTAGGTATCCCAATAGATCTTAAAATATAGCAGGATGAAAACCCAAACTTACGACTAATTTTAGTGTTATCTGTAACTGAAAATTCATTAAAATTCTTTAACAAATTGGTAATTAACAAGCACATATTTAGCTCTGAAAGTGAAATATTTTTAATACTCCAGATAAAGTCTGAATTCATTGAAAACGTGATAAACTGCAAATCTGGGAAATTTCACAAATAATATTATATTTTTACATTTTGTAAATAGTTAATATTTCTGGTTGAATGTTTGTATTCAATTAATATTTTACTTTACATAACTAATATTCAATAACGAAAGAAAATTATTTTAAAATTTAATGGAATATCTTTACTATTTCTTAAAAATCAGTGAAATAATTTATACAAGATTAAGTATGAGAAATGCTACCATGAAGAACTGAATAGTCAGTTTTGGAAAAAATATGCAAACTATTTTATCTTTAAAAATATGCATTAATCTTTAGGATATTAATATTTTAAACTGATTCAACATAAATACGAGATAAATGATAAAGGTTATGACTTAGATGTTATTTGGACATGTTCACATCATAGCAGAACACATTTTTATATTTTTAAAAAGTAAATTTAAACTTACTACTAAATTGCATAGGTTGACCATTAATTCCAAGACCTTTCCCAATACCGTGAAGTCCAGCTTTAAAAGAAAAAATTAAATAATTTTTAAAAAATGAAATCTTAAAAATCAATTCAAAGGAAGAAAAACTGATAGAAAAATCTAACTTACTAGGCAATTTTGATGGGATAGAATCTCCCTCTTCAGTGAATTTATCCTAAAATCATTCGGAAAATTATTTTCAGAGTAAAAAGTAAAATTACTATGAAATTCAAAAGATGTTTCAAATTCTATATATATAGAGAGAGAGAGAATGGAAAATAAAAATTAGAACTTCATAACAGGTAAAGGTGAAAGAATGTAAAATTAACTTACCATTCGAACATTTATTATTCTCGCAAATAATCTCTGTCCATTAAACATAGCTGCAGTAAAATTAAGGATTTTAAAAGAACTAAAAACATATAAATAATTATTCTAAACAAGCAATGAAGTAGAAACCTTTGATTAGTTTACATATAGATTTTTGCTTATATATATATATATATATTTACAAGGGAAAAAATATACATTTTTGTAAATGGTTTACTGTTTTACATGGTTGCTCATTTTATAAATCAGAAAACACTTTAAATTGATGCACATAAATGGTTAGATATATCATATGAAGTTAACAAAGCTATATTTAACCAGCAATTTTTCAATGCATATACATGTTACAAATTCATATTTATAAATAATATACAAAGGCTAATTTATAATATTTGTAAAACAACAAGTCTTTCACAATACAATTGCACAATGCACCATATCTATTTTACAATGGAATTAAATTTTGTTGCTAAATATCAGTAGACTAATTTAGAGAGTGATTATACAGAGTGGTTTTAACTAAAGTGACTCGATTCAGACCCTTCTAGAACCTGTTCTACCAATTGATTTTTGATGAAACTTGGTATATACATCACATGGACCATGGGGAAATGATTTCTGCAAGGAAAAAATAATTCAAATTTTGACTACTAGGGGGGAAATGTGATGCCCAAAGGACAAAAAATATGCCAAAATCATTAAAATTTATTCAGTTACAGAATATGTTCATCGTGTGCTCCACGGACAACAATTATGTGTTGAAAGCACATTATAGTGTGTTCAATGGTAGCTCGAAGAAACTATCATGGGACTCCAGCAACATGGCGTATAATGCAGGCCTTCAACTCAAATAAAGTTCTAATTCCTCCTCCATAAACATGGTCTTCTAGGAATCCCCACATCCAGATAATGCACAATGATTTAAGTTGGGTGAACGAAAAGCTCTAGATATTGCACTATTCTTGCCAAAGGTAGCTTTAAGCAGTTCTTTGACTTGGTGCCCAATGCGAGGAGTTGCTCCATCTTGCATGAAGACAGTGGTATGCAAACATTGTCGTTCCTGTAAAGGAGGAATGACCTGCTGTCGAAGGAGTTCATTAAAATGTGCACTTGTGGTAGAGCATGTTTTAGGACCTTGAGGAGTGAGTTTCAAAGAATAATGGCCTGAGGATAAAATCAGCAGCAAATCCACATCTTGCAGTCACATAACCGGAATGCAGTGGTTGTTGGTGCAGGACATTAGGAGGTGAAACACCTCATATGCGGAAATTTTGATTATTCACAGTTTCATCTAAAGAAAATCACGAATCATCTGACCATTGAATTTTTCAAGGCCATATGTCCATCCACTCCAAAAATTGGGCGGCAAAATCAGAGCATGTTTGGTGGTCTTGAGATCGCAGCATTTGCGCTGCGCAGACCTTATACCGATACCATTTTAAAATGAATTGCAGAATTTTCGTATTGTCAACCACAGAATCACCAACTCTTGCGACATGGATCAAGCATTTGCTGAAAAATAGATGGAACTGGAGTCTCTCAATCACAGCAGTAGAGACTTCTTTGACAGTTTCATTTGCAACCTGTTTCTACCCTCTTCTTGGCAATACACCCAAATCTCCAGCAATTTAAATTTCATAATCATCTTCTTCAAACCATTCTTAGACATAGGCCCTTTTTGCAATCCCCTTAAACGACGATATAAATGCAGTGCAGGTAAGCAATTGCTGCTGTTCTGATGAAACAATTTTACCAGTAAAGATTGATCTTTCTTCTGTAAGGGCAGGAATAAAGACGACAAAGGCATGTAGAATGATTTTCTGGCTCAAACTGCAAGTCTCTTTATATATGGTAGACATACAGTTTATATGACTAATTTGCACAAGGAATTTTTGAAAAGCACCACCTGGTGGTCAAAATGTGAACTACCTTTTTATTCAAATCAAAGTTAAAAAATCAAGTGTAACGTGGTTTGGATCTGACATGGTGTTTGGTGGGTTTTTTTTTTTTTGCCTTTGATGATACAGTAAATGCTGTCACATAGGACAAGAATTTAAGAAACTGCACTGGGCAATGAAAAACAAAGAGTGAAGCATGGTCAGTAGAGGGAACACTTGACATTACAACTTGTTCACCCTCCCCTCCATACAGTTGTTCATCAAATGCAAGATCTCACCACATCATACAGCAGGAGGAAACTTGATCACCTTCCATATAGTGCCCACTGATTATCCTTTATTCTTACATTAAAAAAAAAAAAACTCCTTAGAGGCTAATACTACAATGACAATGGCCAAGCTGGAGATATTACCATTCAGGCATCAGATTTCTATGAGAATGGAATTCAAAGGCTGATTTACATGGTATAACTGCTTTATATATATAGATAATAGGTAGAATTTATATTAAAATTAAATAGCCACCATTGTTTTTTAAATTCAAAATACTTTCTTTAAAAGCATTATTAGCATAATGCAAGAAAAACTATATTTGTTAAAAAGACACCTAATTAATACATTCCATAATGCAATGTCATTGCTAGACCATCATACTGATCACTAATAGTTCCAAATGTAATTCAAATACAGCCAATGGTTTTATTCTACTTATCATCATTGAAGATGGTGAGTTAATGTAAAACAAAAGTTAAACTAAGAGCCAATGAAAACAAACTGCCTATAACTTTGTGGATGCATTAAAGCAAACTCGAATATTGTGTCATAAACTCAGTATCAATGCCTAATCTCCTTTGAAACTCAAATGGTTTAATATTTATATACATTAAGTTTTACTTAATACAAAGCTTCTTTAGATGAATATATTAAAAGGAATACAAAATGGAAAAAATAAACTGGAATTTCATTATATTTTATAAGGGAGGGAGATCATAACAGAATTACTCTTATCAAAAAACTGAATATAAAAATTTAACACACTTTTAATATCAATGAAAACAAAGTGGGGGGAAAAAAACACAATTTTTTTTTAAAAAAAAAGACCTGGAAAATTAAAAACAATAAATGCAAGTACGGAAGAAGGATACATATAGCTTGAACAGCTTCCAAAGGATGTTCATATTCTGCAGTACCATGACCTTTACTTTTCCCTTCATTATCAACATTTAATTCCACCTTAACAAGCTTGCCAGCAATTTTAAAAATTTCTTCCAGTTTTTTTTCCGTAACTTTATAATCCAACTACAAAAAAATATTAAAATAACGGTAATTTAGAGATAAAAGAAAATTAAAATTATTTTAGAAAACTGATACATTAATACAAAGCATTTTCAATCAATTTGTTGATTTAAAATTTTTTTCTTACGTTTGAAATAAAAACTTTATTGTTTAATGGTCCAAATATTCCAAGTGATTTTAAGAATTCAGGATTTAATCCATAAGTATTGAATGGTGGCTCATGCCTAAAATCATTATTGCCAAATCCTTCATTATTTCTTGTAAAATCTCGATCTGATGTTCTTGACGAATCCCGCCTTCTATCCATTTCTCCAGAATCCTATAATGAAACATTAAAAATATATAAAAACAGTGAAAGCAGTGTTTAGATTTTTTTTTCAGTGCAATTTTCAACATCATATACTCAATAAATAAAGGATTTTTAAGATGAGCCTGTAAAAAGAATGAAAGGAAATAGTTTTTTTATTCAAAATTTAGCCTCTTTGACCTCACTACACTTGTTTTGGCAATTTAATAATGATTTGAATGTCTGTTCCAATTCACGTTGCAGAATAGCTTCCCAAACATGCAACAAAACTTTGTTTTAACTTCATATTAAAATTCGGGAATGAAGATAAATCCAAGAGTGCTATTTCAGGTTAATACAGTGGATATTTTAATAATGAACACTATTTTTTTTTCTCAAAATCTATGAACAATACATGAATTGTACCTCTAAATTTGGGTTATCACCCAAATAGGAATTATTGGTGATGTTTAATTAAGGCTGCCAATAATTGCTAGTCCAACCTGAACAAGTTCTTTATGGATAATACCTTTCTATCATAGAATGTAGCTAGCATTGTTTTGATTTTACACGCAATTTTTCTTGTTCATTTTTACTTCCATTCTACACTTTCCTCACTTTGTTTTTGAATGATACAGAAAACATTGTATTTTGACCTCTATAACTATCGATTTCCAGAAGTTTAGACGATTTATAGCTGCTGAAAAGATAATTCTGTAATGCCCACTTTTTATCAATTTTTGTTCATCAGTTTAAAATATGGAATACGTTCAGCACAGACTTTGGTTTTGTCCACATCTTCATGAAAAAATATGAAACAATTTGAACCCTCAAAATTTGGTACAAATTGTTTCTCTGATGATGCATAGACTATTCCATTATTCTAAGTGACACACAATGATTATTTGCAACAAAATCATGCATTCTTTCAATCATCCAAGGTGAATTTCTAGATGAACATGTGCCTTTATTTTTATCTTCTAGCACATATCTTTCCTCCAACAAATAAATTTAAAAAAATTGATGTACTCACAAATCACTGTAGGCTTCTTTCATCAATCAGTATGTTTACAAGATACTTTTATCATTTTCCATTAAATTTAATAAACCTTTTTTTTTTTTTCACCTCAATTCAACAAACAAAGCTTTTACTCCTCAAATGACTTCCCATATTATTCGAGTTAAACAATTGCACAGAATTTATGGCAGTGTACCAACAAATGGTCAAGGTTTATCATACATGCTCAATGACATATGGCAACAGCTGATGACTAATGCCAGTCTTTAAATTCTTTGACACATTGTGTATTCTAAATAATAAGCTCTGCATCAATTTAGAAATAAAGATTTATTATAAATATTAAGAAATACTGCCTGTAAATGCATCCTCAAAATAAATTTAATTCATGTCAAGTGTGAAAATAATACTCTATTTGAAAACCATAATTTATGATTATATAATATATATATAACATGTAATAAACTAAAACTTTTATAGCTTTTAGTGCTCAAGAAGCTTTTTTTAATGAGTCTCATCTTTGAATCAAACATGATTAAAAGCAGTAGATGCATTTAGATACTGATACAAAAAAAATAGTGTTTTTCAAACCCAAAGATGCAATTTTGTCCACTGCAAAAAAAAAAAAAAAAAAAAAAAAAGGTTTTTTAAGGAAGGTAACAAATAATAAGGAATGATACATGAAACTTTGTAATAAATTTGCAGGGAAGTAAAAGTTCGGACTAGAAAGAATTGTTTAGACCTATTTGATAAAGATATCAACAAAATGCTAAATATGACATTAGATATGAAGATATTTTCTTTTCTGGTCGATAACCAATTACATCTAAATTATACTGATTACACTTATGAGTTGATTCAAATGTTTCTTTGAATAAATACAGAAAAACACTGATAGGAGATTTTTTATTCAAAATAAAAATACTATATTTTGTGCATAATCTGCATAATTATACATATGCTCATAGTTTACAATATACAACTAGCTTTATTTTTTATTCTATGTATCCTTCAAAACATAATTTAAAACAACTTAAGGAGAATATAGACTTTTTATTTTTCTTAATAGTTCTGTCTAAAATAAATATTGACCAAATTCCTAAATTAAAATAATAAAAAATATGTTTGATCTTTAACACTTTCAAGATTGCGTGCCTTTGTTTATGACATTTCCTCACGACAGAGGATAGTCGAAAGAAGATGGCTCACAGGATAAGGTTTTGTATCTCTAAGAAAAAAACCACGGAAAATAAGTTTAAGTCCTAACATCATAATTTTTGGTATCATTTTAGATTACTACTTAAGCTGTCATATAAGTTAAAATTAGCATTTCAATAACTTTTTCTTTTACTTTACATAAAAATACACAAACAATTTTCGGAAGCACCATTGAAATTATTCCAAAATTTTAATTCACAAAACACACATTAATAAACTTTATACAAGTAACAAAATTTAATATGAAGTTTGAGTGCGACAAATCTCAAAGAGCAGAGAACCACGAAGTCTCATATTCAATGTATCAAAACCATTAGAAATATTGGTATGTAATTCTTCAGAAAATTAATCAACACTTTCTCATTACTAACTGGATCGTTGACTAACGTAAGTATATTCTTTCTCAGATAAACAATGCTTTCTCACTATAATAAACTAGATTTGAGGTTTTCCGAAATAAAAAGGGAAGTACATGAAATATATCTGAAAGCAACACAAAAAAATTTCAGCATGAAATGCACATAGGTGTCACCCAGCCCCTGTGCTCATTCTCCTGCAATGGGCACAACCTGATGGGATGCTCAGTTTTGAAACACAACTGCCGGTGATGCATATATGGAATGACCATCACAAAATAATTAAGACATTGTACCATAAATTTTTCAATCCTGATTTTCTAACAATAAATGTACATTTCATTTAATATGCTTTTCCCATTTTTATTTTACGTTTAAAAACTACTTAATTTTTAAAAATTATAATTTAGCAAAAAAACAATGATTTTGTCCTTTTCTTTCATATGGAGGAGCATATTTAAATTTGGTTATCAGTATTTGCCACAGGTTCATTCCTAATTATGTTTCAAATAGTTATCCTATTAGTACCCATGTGTTTGATAAATCAATAACTATCCACCTTAAACATTTGCAAAAAAAAAAAAAAAAAAAACATTTACTAATATTTTTTAAACATTAGTGTAATATTAAAGAGATGAGGTGTTAGCAAATATTAGATACATTGTGGTGGCTATGAAGAAACAAATTTCAGAAACTTTTTGAGGCATTGAGTCTTCATTGTACCAAACACAAAATGTTCAAATTTGAAAAACAATTTCTAAACTGGTAAGATGAAAACAAATTACTTCAAACTTTAATTTATAAAGATACATAAATTCTGTAAAGTTCAAAACTAGAAATTTCCCAAAATTTATCTCACACTTTTAAAATGATAATAATAATAAAAAAAAAGAATGGATTTACAATTGATATATTATAATTTAACACAAATTTTATCACATTATGAAAATATATATAAATAATAATTCTTACTAATTTGACATTCAATGGTCTCCCTCGAAGTTCATATTTGTGCATTATTTCAACAGCTTTTTGTGCAGCTTCATGGTCTTTAAATTCAACAATTCTATTTTGAAAATACAAAAAAAAAAAAAAAAAAAAAAAAAAAAA
>BMAW01053760.1:44649-63470 GCA_019974015.1 Nephila pilipes
ATACATGATTTTCAGTAAGAAGTTTTTTTTTTTTATTTATACCTTTCTCTGATCATTTTTTTTTCACTTTTGTTGCAATCGCCGGGCCTATCTATTCGAATTTGCCACACGAATACGGATGCCGGATCACCTGATGTTTTTTTTTTCGTTATACAATCCTCGGATCCTATTTTTTTCACTATTTATGCTTTAGCCGGGCTTACCTTTTCGAATTAACCACATTCATCGGAATTAGACTCTTCCATCTTTTTTTCCCCCCTTCTGTCTGGATAACTTTTTTACAAAATTCATTACACCTGCACAATCTGACAGTCAAGCAGCTGTTGCATATGTTTTTCTTAAACCTTAACCAATCACGGGTTAATCGTTTGGTCTTTTGCATTGCTTACTGACGAGTTCTCATAGTTTCTAGAATTTTCTTTCTATGTATTTCGGTGTAAGCGATTGTGTGTCGATATCGTTCTCCTTTTTCAAATTCTCCAGTTTGGTTTGCTTTGTGTATCCACGTTTTTTACCTTTTGGCTCCACGTTTATTTTCCCAAAACCATCTTCCTTTCAATGGCTGCGAGCATGAATTCGAAAGAAGTGAGTGAATGTACTTTAAAATTTCTTACTGCTTTGGAGAATGAAGGAAAACATCCTTTCCTTGCATGGGTTATGAAATTAGGTTTAATTTCGTCCACCTATGTATGTCCGAAATGTGGATTTCATATGAGGTTGTGTGAATCTGTTCGTGTGATAGATGGATATGAATGGCGTTGCAAGAAAAGTGGAGAAAATGCTCATTATGTCCGTAGAAGCGTTAGGAGAGGCTCGTGGTTTTCTCACAGTCATCTCAGTTTGCCTGATGTCCTCCGAATTACTAGATTATGGTTTGGTAGATGCATGAATGATTTTGTTATGAATGAAATTAAGATAAATGAACATACAGTCGTGGATTGGTTTATGTTCTGTCGAGAGGTTTGTACGTTTGATATAATTAAAAAAAGTGAACCACTCGGAGGACCTGGAGTGATAGTTGAGGTGGACGAATCTAAATTTGGTAAAATGAAGTATGGTAGAGGAAAGCCTGTTAAGGGTGAATGGGTGTTTGGTGGTGTTGAAAGAGGTACGAATAAATTGTTTGTGACTGGTGTCGAAAGACGTACGAAAGAGGAACTTTTAAAGATCATTACAAAATGGGTGTTACCGGGATCTACGATTGTTTCAGACTGTTGGAAATCGTATGACTGCCTCTCTGATGAGGGGTATGTTCATTTACGAGTGAACCACAGCCTGACATTTAAGGATCCCGAGACTGGTGCGCATACTAATTCCATTGAAGGAACATGGTCAGCAATCAAGCGCTTCCTTCGTCATAGCACGCGCCATGTAGAAGGAGAATTTGATTCGTACATGGGTGAATATATGTGGAGAAGGATACACAATCATTCCATGCAGGATGAAACGTATCTTGAATTTTTACAAACCGTTATTGCTCTTTACCCACCGGAAAATCAAGACGCCACTGAAACTTAGGTAAGTCGAAAAATTCCTACTTTTCTGCTTCGCGGAGTTCAGGCTCCGCCGTAAAAATCGCCAAATTTGGCGATTTTTCAAATCTCGCCAAAAAGTTACTCTAAACTACATTTTCACCCAATATAGACTATAAGGATAAAATTTTCTGTTTTTAATTAAGTTCATTACAGGTGAAAGCAGACATGAATGAATATATTAATTAGTATTCGCAAAAGGAATTAATCAATTATGATATAGGAGCTGATGAAGCATTCGCAAAAATTTGCTGCCATTGGGGGAGAGAGAAAATTTCTATGCCAAACAAGTGCATATCCATTGCAATGTTAGGTCAAAATGCCGCACATATTAAATTGGCGAAAATAAAAACTTAATTTGGAATTGAGTCTACATTGCATCTAGGCCTAACAAATTCTCGAATATTTGAAAGCTTAATCAATTAATAAATCAACCAATAAAGCGGGAAAAAAATTGATAATTTATAAACTTCCAAAATTATAAAAACGCATACTATTAAGAAAAACGAACACAAAGGGGAAACTAATAATAATGAAATGTTAATAAAGAAAATATATAAGGCTGATAATTCAATTTATAATTATCTTATTGTTCAATAAATATTTAGTTTCAACTGTTTTTGAAAGTAAAAACTTTGTTTTTTCACCGTTATCAGATCTGGAATTTTTTTGATATAATGTACAACATAGGGTAACTAACATCAATAGGTCCGATAATACATAATAATAATAAACTTACCGAGATCGTGAGCCATAATGTTCCCGTTCGAATCTGCCTTCAGCACTCATGCTTAATGTATGATATTTTAATAGTAAATAGTTTTTCAATGAATTCTAGAAAGTTAAAACTGTCGATTCGCAACCAAGCACGGTAAGAGATTGAAGCGGCAAACAAAATGGCTAAAATTGCGGTTGCCATCGAACACATTTTAATTAGGATCATATGAAGACAAACATGACATGAAACATCAGTGATGAAATTGAAATACTTCAATAATATTAAATAAATAAATCATAATCATTGCAATAAATTTTATTTAACATATCTTGTGTTTTTCTTGAGTATTTTACTTAACTTTTTCAACATTTGAAAATTTTTAAATTAATCATAGCCTTAACTGCTAATAGTTTGCTAGACCACATGGAGTTATTTATATAATTTGTTGTTGGTACTTGTATTTACATTTGGTTGAAATTGTAATATTGAGAAATCTCTATCGACATATTACTAAAATTTTTTCCATAAAATTTAGAACTAAGAAAATGAGTTGACAATTTGACATATTTTTGAACAACTTTTTCGCAATAAATAATGGATTCTGAGAGTACACCAAATAATATGACTAATGATCAACCGGCGGAATCATTAACGGAGAGGGTACAACTAAAAAGGAAAGCTGGTTATACAAATAAACATGCCAAACGAATATGTGCTAAAGAAGTTCGACGTGGTTTAGATGATTCAACTTTAGAAGAAACCGAATATTATTTCGAAAATTACTTAAGAAAAGTATACCCATATTATTTCACTTATACAACTTTTTGTAAAGGGCGGTGGGTAGGCAAGAATCTGATTGACGTTTTCAGTGAAGAATTCCGTGCTCACTCGAAAGAAGAGTATGAAAAAAACATTGCTGTCGGTAACATAAAAATCAATAACAAACCGATTACTGGCGATTATGTTTTTAAAGAAAATGATCGTGTTACAAATAAAGTTCATAGGCATGAAATAGCTGTTGCAGCTGCTCCAATAAAAGTTATACACTCTAGTGATGAGTTTTTAGTTGTGGATAAACCTCCTTCAGTTCCTATTCATCCTTGTGGGCGATATCGGCACAACTGTTTATTATTTATATTAGCTAAGGATCATGGCTTTAAAGAACTATATTCTGTCCACAGACTTGATCGTTTAACTTCAGGATTATTAGTTTTTACAAAGACTATAAAAAAATCACAAGAAATCAATGAACAAATTCGAGAACGAAAAGTCAAAAAAGAGTATGTATGCAGGGTAGTGGGCAATTTTCCTGATGGTATAATTCATTGTAAAGAGCCACTTGAAGTAATTTCTCCTAAAATGGGAATTTGTATTGTTAGTCCTACTGGTAAAGAATGTGAAACTATGTTTGAAAAACTAAGCTACAATGGGACATCTAGTGTTGTAAGTTGTAAACCTCTCACAGGTCGAATGCATCAGATTCGTGTACATCTTCAGTATCTAGGACATCCAATAATCAATGATCCCATCTATAATCATGAGCATGTATTTGGTCCTCTTAAAGGGAAAAATGGCGACATGGGGAAGTCTCGTGAACAGTTATTGGAGGACCTTTTGCAGACTCATAATCTTCAAAAATGGCTTATTGAGGATGGGCCTCTTTTACAAAAGAGTAATACAGATGTGCAAAATTCTTTTGAAGATGATCAAGAAAATAAAATGTCCCTGAATGCTTTGGAATATTATCTCAAATCAGATGGATATGAGAAACTAGTTGAAAAATATGTGAAAAAACCAGAAAATTTTGTTATTGAAGATTCATGCGATTTATGTCATCAAAAGTATATGGATCCACAACCCAAAGATTTGATAATGTTTCTTCATGCTTTGAAATATCAAGGAGATGGTTGGAATTTTGAATCTGAATTGCCTTCATGGGCTAAAAATGATTGGAAAGAAATAGTTGCTCAACCATTGTAATACTCTCATGGTAATTAAAGTATTTATCCGTAATTGCTTGTGCGATTTATTTTAAAAATGGTTATTCCAATTTTGTAATTACTTGATAACTTTTCTTTTATCTTTTAAATTAGTTATAAATTTCTATATTATTTTCTTTTTTATTAAATCAAAAAATGTTGGCAAGTCCTATCAGTGTATTTAAATTAGCTTTTCATTAAATAAAGTTTTTTTTTTAGAGGAAATTTTTTAAAAGATGTACGTAAATTCATAATGATCTTTAATGTTAGTATTTACATTTATTGATGATTCTGCATGCACTGTAGAACCTCTTGGATCAGTCAAAGAAAGATGATATTCAAATAATTTAATTACTGGTTCACTTAATTAATCTAACTTTATGATTTCCTTATTAGATAAAAGAAATGGGAATAAATTAATCATCTTTCAGATTTGATTTGTTTCTCATCCTTATTAAAAAGATATGTGGGAAAATTAATTTTCTTTCACATTCATACTTTGATTTTTCTTGTATTATGCCTGGCTGTATTGACAGATATCTGACATGTTAATACAAATTCAGTCAAAATTCCCCTTTTTTTAAAATTGAAACAAGTTGAAAACATAAACAATTCATGGTAAGCAATAATAAGGTTGAAATGCAGTTTCACCCACACCCTTGGCAATGGCAATTTATTTCAAATACCAGGTATGTAAGTATGAAACCGGAATTTGCCCATAGGTGGCGCTAGATGTCGATGTAGTTACCAACACATTACGTAAGCGGTGTCTTGTTATTGTATTGATATCCGACAAAGATTTCCAACTCACAATAACACGAGTTTCATTCAGTAGCATTAGTTTATTAGAGATAAACATGTCGAGTTTTGTGCCAATAAATTACGATTTGCGGACAGCACTACTTTTCTGTTTTCATCTGAAGAAAATCGCATTGAATGCTTCTGGAGGCATTTGGTGAGCATGCTCTTGGTAAAACACAGTGTTTCGAGTGGTTCAAAAGTGGCGATTTTGACGTGAGGAACGAAGAACGTGGAAGACCACCGAAAAAGTTTGAAGACGCTGACCTGCAAGCCTTGTTGGACGAAGACGACGCTCAAACACAACTACAACTGGCGGATCAGTTAAAGGTGACCCGAGAAGCCATCTCCCTTCGGTTCGGATCATATCATTACAATAAACGTGTTTTTTCTGTACAAAAATTCCGGTTTCATACTTACACACCTAGTAATTTGCCAAATGTATGACAAACCTTGCTTTTCTGTTTTAGCTGGATTGTAATGCATGACAACCTTAAACTTATTACTTCTTTGTACTAGTTATGTGTCTGCCATAAATTTTGGAGTAATAGTGCTTGCTCAGTTCTTGAAATGGTGTTTAGATCAATCATATGTGAAGGGGGGTTGCTTGAATCTATAATAGGTTTTAAACCTTTTGCGGGTCAAGAAAATGATAGGTATGTCTTAATTCAAAGTGCTTTTTTTCTGATACTATTTACATGTTTAGTTATATGTTTGGTGTTGCTAGATTAAATGTAATCTTTAAGAAAGATGGATTGTTTAATGTGATTGATAATCGCAAGAAACTTCAAAGGCTTGGAGTATTTGTGGAAATAAATGCAACTAAATGGCATTTTAAAGCAAGTTATAATGTTTTGTTATAAATGTTGAGTACTTCCCATAAAGTTTTATTTGATATAAAATACTGTATGTAATTTTTATTTTGATTGTGAATTTCATTAAATTTATTTTGAAAAGCTCTAGATGGAATTTTAAGTGATGTTAGATGACAATATAATCAAATCATCAAGCTAGTGTGTAAATATTAAAATTCATACTCATTCTAAAATCTATCATGCTTTTCATTCTTGTAGAGGACTAGAGAACATTTTTAAACTGATTTTGATGTGGTTTAATCAATAGCTGGGTTAATTTTATGGGAATATGTAATTGTAAAAACATGAATATAGCTAGGTTTGCCAGAAAGTGCATTAAAGCAATATCAAGTCTTTGATCTATTTTTATTACTTGTGGATCTCAATTCGTGAAAATAACAATTTTGAAAATTTAAGAACATTTATCAGATCTGCAAACAAAATAGGTTGGTAAAAAAAATTTCCCATTCTTTCATTAAGTTTACGTTATAGGTGCAATTTCAAAAATAGCATCAAAGGTGTGGGCTAAACACCATTTTCATCCAATAGAAATACAGTAGTACCTCTCACTTAGGAATACCCACTGAACCAAACATTTTATTCCTTCTTGAGAGGGTAAAAAATTAATTTAATTAGAAATTCAGGTTGTATCAATCTTTAAGTAAATAATATAGTCTCAGGTATTTTTGTTTGAATTTGAAGTTAATGAAAATTCTTTCTTCAAAAAAATTGATTGCTGTGAAAATGTATGAAATGAACAAGTTTTGTTGTTTCAAAGTCTGTGCACTGCAAGCATTTTTTTCCACATGAATATTAGTCACTAATAATCTTAAATCCTTTTCTGTCACCAACAGTAATTTTTAATTGAAAGGTGTATTTAAAGGCATCTATATAGTTTTTGTGTCACACTTTTCACCTGATGACTCTTCATCTTCCTCATTGCTTTCCAAGCTATTTTTGTTAAAGATCACATCATCAACTACAGTTGAAATAAAAGATTTTATGTTGTTATTGGTGTCTTCAGTACACACGTTTTCATCAAATTCTAAATATTCTTGCATTTGAACACTACCACTGATTTTTACAAGTTCAACCAATTCATTTTAATTTGTAGTATTTTCAATGAGGGCTCTCAAAACTGGAACTCCAAAGCCTGCTTGCTATTGGTCTTTGTCTTGGATTGCCTTACAACTTGCTCTAACACAGTTTTCTTTCTCCGACTGAGAAATGTAGCAAAAATAACAGGATTTCAAATTCTATGAATAGGAAATATATTTTGATAGTACTGCAACATGTACTTTTTCCTAATGTATTATTCCCTGTTTTCCTACTGAAAAGCAGTTTTCAAAAAAACAATTTTTCTTATAAATATGTGGACCGAAATATTGTTTAAGAGCATCAGTATAATTCTTCATTGACATAAAACTGTTTGATATGGAATTCCTTGAATTTAATATTTTAAATTCTTAGTGAGGGAACATTATCTACACTACTTCTAAAATTTTTTCCTCTTATCTCAAAAGTTAAGTTTTCTTATTTATTATCCCACTATACTGCTTTGAAATTCAGCTTATTCCATTTCTAAATCAAGAATATCTAGCTACATAAATTCGATTAGCTCCATTGTTTTGAATTCTGTTTTGGTTGAATATAAAATAAAGTGAAATGCATTCCATACTCTTTTAAATTGATTAAATCCCTCTAGAAAATCTTGTTTTATTTTATGTATAATTACTAATTAATTTTAAATTCATTTTTTCAAATGTTGAGCTAATTTTCAGAATTTATATTTATTAATTGGAAAAAAATTTCATGGTTTTCATTCCCAAATTTGCAAAATATTTCAATATTTTCAAACATCAATAATGAAATTTGTTCGTTTCCCTGAAGTTTTTAATTCATTTCATTGAAATACTGATTAAGAACATTCAATTATTTATGTAAGCAATCCATATTTAGAAAATTCATCATAACTATAGCTTTTTTTTTCATTCAGAGAGTTTCATTTCTTCTAATAAATTGACAAACCATTTATAAACTGGACCACTACTGAGCCATTCAAATGTTGCATGTCAAAATCCCAGGATCCCTCCGATAATTGTGCAAATTCTTGTTTCTTAAGACCTCTCGCATATCCCATTATATTGGAAAATGTTTTTAAACACTGCTTCACACACAGAATTTGCTGGTGTATTATAAAATTAAATTCAATTGGAGAATTTTGTTAAGTGGAGTTTCACTGCTGTAAAGAACTAATGTTTTTTACCCATCATATTGGGTGTACCATCTGTTGTTACAGAAACAATTTTTTGTACACCAATATCATTAATTACCAATTTCAATTTATTACAAAAAAAATTTAAAATATTGAAAACAATAAACTTTTTTAAATGATACTAGTTTTGTTAGCTCTTCATCCATTATATTACTAAATTTATATAAAAAAAAAAAAACTTGCTTATTGTTTGTAACCATTTACATCATTACTTGCATCTAAAGCAATTGAACATATTTCTGCATACTTTAAATCATTATATAGTTGTGAAAAAATATTTCTTTGTAATTCTATTACTCAGTCTTTAACTCTATTGCAACTTATTTGTAATTCAATTGTATGCTTCTCAATCAAGTCTTTTTTTTTTTTTGAAAATCTGCAAACAAAGTAGCTCTATATTCTAAAAACACTTGTTTTACAAATTCTCCTGAAGCATTTTTCTCATTGCAAGCAATGCAATGGACTATTTGAAAACTGGCAGCAGTAATGTTATTTTTTTCTGGGGGGTATTAAGATCTGGTTTATGAATGATTGTTCTTTTCATTCTTAAAAAATATTCTCTTTTCTTCATCTGATCTCGAGATTTGAATGCAACTTTTCAGAGAATGTCTTTTTACATTGTACATATGTGAAGCAACTTTTTTTATTGCAAATTACATACAGTCATTTTATTCTTATCAATCACACCATATTTATAAAACCATTCTATCTTATATGATCTGGAATTTATATAATTTATTTTTTTAACTGTTGACATTGTTGAAGGCTACAAAGTAATTTTTTAAATTTAGTATATAATATTTTTAGAACAAATTTTGGTACTTTTCCGTTAAAAGGAGCCATAAAAAATCGACAAATCAAGTTGTGCAAATTCACCTCTTTCACAATGCAGAAAAACTGTGGTTGCCCATGATATCACTCCTGTTTGGCGAAACCAAATTTTACCATCACTAATGGCCCTGTTAAAGGAAAAGTATAAATTTCTTATGAATGTACTTGATATATATATTCAGATAAAAATATTTATTAATAAATTTGAATTATTAAACACTTATGGATGCATATGCTTAGGTCGTCAATTAGTTCATCACTGAAAACTGGGACAATCCATTCTATGATGTAATGAAAATGAGCAACAACTTTATGCCTGACTATTGTCTTACACAGGTGCAGTGATACAATGGAAAATCAGTTCGCCAACATCCACTGGGAAATTTTTTTTTTTATAAATTTGACTTTAAATTTTTTTTAAATATTTTTGATTGCAGGTTCTTTCTTTTATGATATAAAAACAAGTTAATTCATGGGTCATTTTAAAGCCTTCATAAATCAGTATCTGACCACGGGTCATTGGTTCACTACTATTGCTGTACAATATAATCAATTTTATATATTTTTCTTACATGTCATTTTTTCATGTTAATTAAAAAGGATTAATAATAGTCAAATTCATTTTCATAAAAAAATTAATACAATTTGTGAAAATTTTCCTTTGGAAATTATATAAATTGCAACAAAAAAAAATACTGTAGTAAATTTAATTTTTATATCAACAAAAATTGCTGAATATAAATTTTAATTACTCTTAACTTATATTGTTATTGCAAATATAACATTCCTATAAAGAAAATTTCATATAACAGTATTTGATTTTTGGTCTCACAAATTATTATTATACAATTAATTTAATAATCTTCAGTTAATTACTTAAAGAACAATCAAAATTGAATCTATTTATAATGCTACATTTAAGAGTCTAAGAATTATTTTATTTTTAAAAAAAATTACTGTTTATATGCAAAAGAATGAGAAACAGTTTCACTTAAAATCTCAATAATATTTTAACCCATAAATAAATACCAAATAATTCTAGCAAATAACAACTTTGTAGAAATGTAATAAAAATGAAATAATATGTTGTAATTTTTTACTTGCCTAAAGACTACTAAATGCATTTGAAACTAATTCATTTTCTATAAATATAGCAAAATGAATTAATAGTTTATTCTCTGGGTAAAGGTTTTCAAATATTTTCTTCAATATTAGTTAATCAGCAACATTTAAAATACTATGCTAAAAATTTAAAAGTGAGAAGTTTTTATGCATCTTAAATAATATATTAAGGTAGAAGGAGTGAGGGTATTAAATTTGAATGCAAATTTTATAACATTGGGAATATATAGAAATAACTAAGAAAGAAAATTTAGATTGAATAACATGATAAACACAAATCAAGTGGTATTGCATAAGCATTATAATCTGACAAAACTAAAATAAAAATGGGTGAACCAATTGCCTTCTCTTTTAAGGTTTTACTTTCTTCTCATTTATTAGTAACTACCTATTATGCATAATTAAAATATGATTCATAAATTTTAATTTCAATCATTATTTCAGAAGTAAATATTTCTTTCATAATGTTAAAGAAATATTTACTTCAAGAAGTACAGGAGAATTGAAGGAACAAATGAAGAAACAATTTTTTAAAGAAAAATATGTAATTAAAATTACTACATATCTTTAGATAAAAATTATTTATATACAACTTTTCAAACATTTAATATCCAAAGTATTTTTAATTTTTGCAATATTTTCATACAAATAATGAATTTTAAAAATATTTAGTTTTCTTAAATAAAATTTGGATATAAAAATTGATTTTTTTTTCCTTTTAAAATTTATTTTATAGAATAATGTTTCTAGAGGTGCTTTAAAAAACCCTGAAATCTCAAAATGTACCAAAATAATTAGTATCAAAAATTTTAATACTTTGCATATTCTTTTATTTCAAGTAACTTTAATACAATATTTACATATGTATTTTTTAGCCATCTTTTATAAAATAGCTAATTAAAGGTCAAAAGTATTTACAAATATACAAGATTTGAGTAGTGCAATGTACATTTATTTTACAAGTTATTCATCTGAATCACATTCCATGTCCATAACTTCCAAGTTATCTTGGTTGCTAAAATCTGAAGATGCTCTATTCGCTGCACTTGTTTTTGTACTTGTCAGGGTCAACTGTGTATTTAATGAATTAGTGTCATTTGAAACCTTTGAATCATTGTTGTTCAAAGCATGATATATTTTCAAACAGTCTTCAAATGACATAGGTGTACCTTGCACGCAGTTCTGAGGATCAATATTAGACAACTTTTTTTCAGCAATGCTATGTAAAATGTTTCGAAGGGTGAATAATAAATTAGGCTTTTCATTGGTAGCAGAAATTATAGGCTGATCATTTGATTGTAATAGTGAATCTCCTTTGGATGCAGAATTTTCATTGTCATCTTCAGATTTGTCCCCTGAAAATTGAATTTTTAGATTACAGCCTTTAACAGGCTCAGGATCATTAGAATCAGTTAATAGTTTATCACATGAAATAATTTTTGTATCACCAGTTTTACCATCCTCTTGAATGTCAACAACAGTTTTAATTAAATTCTCATGCACTTCAGTTTGAGACAAAGATTTAATTACTGTATCAACATATGTAGATGTTTCTTCACTTGAACATACTTCTTTTATACCTTCAAGGGGAGTAGTTTTAATATCGTCTTTTGAATCCGAATTTTCCAACAAGTTTGCAGATTGTTTTAAATTATTGAATGAAGAGCCAGTATCACTTTGACTTGTAGGATTTATTTTACATTCTTCAAGCAAAGGTTTTTTTACTGTGTTGTTATTTTCAATATCTGATGATAGATTACTGTTGGTCTTTTTAAATATATTTTTTAAAAATTCAGTGGATAAAGAGGATACAGAGGAGAGCAAAGAAGAACTCAAAAAAGAATCATTGAATTTTATCATAGATTCAGTATCTTTTGGCTGCATTGAATCTTCTGATTTCAAACTGAAATCAGTTATACAGTTATCTACATTTATTTCTTTTCTAATAACATTTTGAATATTTGAGTTTAAATTTGAAACATTTTTATCAATTGGAAAATTATTATTTCCACCATTCATTATATTCCCCTCCATTTGTGTTGAATGAAGCAACAACTCTTCTTCTTGTTTAGGATCTAATGCATTTTCAGATATCACAATGTGGCTTGTAATATTTTCTTTTTGATTTATCTCTTCCAAATTGCATATTAAGTTTTTTTCGTGATCTGTGATGTTTTCAGATAATTCTTTCAGTGATGAATTTTTTACAGAAGTTTGTACATTGACTGGGGATTTACTATCTGAAATGTGTTCTGATGATGCATCAGTGCAAATTTTTTTCCCTTTAGAATTAAGAAGAAGTTCAATTTTTCTTTTGATGCTTTTGTTTGATTTCACCTTTTTGCTATCATATGATTCTTCCAGCAAAAAATCTATTTCATTTACATATCCTTCACCAACTGTTATATTTCCAGTACTTTTGATTGGATTACACTTTTTTACTTCATCTGAAATGTTTTCTAATCGTTGGTTTGGTGTATCCAGTTCTTTATGAAAACTGTGCTGTAATTTGTTTTTCAATGTCTCTTTTTGTTGATTTGTAACATTAGTTGAATTTAATTCCGAAATATTGTTATTTTGTTGACAGATAGATCTTGCTTCTAAATCTGCTTGAGGACTTGAAGTAGGTTTCTCTTTGCATGTGTTATTTTTCAATAGTTCACTTGAATTATATTCTTTCAGTTTATTGGAACATGATTTTGGTTCAGAGAATAATTCTGCCAATTTATTGAATTTCTGTTTCGGTGCTTGTTCTGATTTCTTACTACCCTCTTCTATTTCTTCAAAATTTTTAGAAAAATCAGTTTTTGGAATTTTACCAGAAAAAGAAGTACCATGCAAACTAACTTGATCCTTTTTGTAACTTGGACTTAAGGAAACTCTTGTAAATGTTTTGGAAGTACTGAAATTGTCAGTTGGAGAAAGGGCAAGAACTAAAAACAAAAACAAGAAACTTAAGTATTTCTCTTTTAAAGTAAAAACATATACATTTTTTTTTTAAATTTTAGGATGTAGGATATCAAGCAAAACACCATACAATTAAAAAACATGAATACAAGCAGGAATTAAGTTTTTGTTTGCAAATGAAGAGATTATCTTAGTTTAGTTTATCCAATACACAGATTTAAACTTTTTTTTTTTTTAAATAAGAATTATCTAAAGAAAGCTCTTAATATATGAAAAAATTCAAAATAAATTTTAAAATACAAACACATTAATTTTAATAAGCTAATAATTGGAATTAAACTCTGACCTAACGAGAAATAAAGGGTTTTTTTCCCATTAATCAATAGAAAATTTCAAAACAATTCAACTGTCATCCATATGTTAAGTTTCTAGCAAAAAAAAGTAGAAAAAAAAAATCCATACTTAAAATATCAAGTTAATATTTTTATTTTCAATATGCATAAAATGAAAGTTCTAATATAACTAATATTTTCATGGTATACAAAGGTTTGATTTGTAGTGTTAAAATGAGACATGGCAGCATGCTCTTGATTGGAAACATAAATATCAGACCTTAATCAAATTACAAAGATAAAACCTAAGCAGATAGCTCTGTTATCAAACTTTCACATCACATTATATAAGGTTCTGGCAATCTAGTTGAATTTCATGGACAGCAACTACTACTATTCTACACAATGGTCATCAGAGGAATAAAGCTCCAAACATTAGTCTATAAATTAAACTATCATATTTTCCCCCAGTCTCTGAAAAAAGTTTCTAAACTTTTACTATAAAAATAATAATAATAAATTATTTGGTGTACAATTAGTATGTCTGTCATTGATGTCATAGCTAAATAATTAAAAGTTCATTTTCATTTTTTAAAAGAAGAAAAACCCTTTAAAACAATGATCATTCTGCTTTGCTTTGAAACCTAAGTAGCCAACTTTTTTAGAGTTTTTATCACATATTTATGTTTCTTATTCAAAGATATAACATATTTAATATAACTGATGATCTATCGGTAGTAGATAAAATTTGGAATTTTTTTAAAAATATTTTTGCTTGAATTTTCATTATATATAACATAATTGTGATTCCTAAATTAAATTTTACAAAATAATGAAAAAGTTGATTGCTTTGGGGAGTAATCTCCTTTTCACAATTTAAGGAAACAGACAGACCAAAGGAATGAGGTCACCAATAAAGAACTAAGTCAATATAGTTTTTTTCCTTTAAAACATGAGATGAGTTGAATTCATTACACAATAAAGGAATCAGTAATATAATTATTAATATAATTAAATATTATCAGTAACATAATTAAATATTTTCTGATACTATTTCAAATTTACATTCATCCAAACAAACAGTTCAGATTACCTTCTTTGATGTTCATCAAGAGTGCTAATTAAGTAAAATTCAAAGTTAAATTATTTTAAATACTTTATAAACTCAATAAAATATTATATTTAATAAAGGTAAACTCAATAAAATATATTATTTATTAAATGTTTTTCAATTATTATAATTTATTACTTTAAATTATTTGAATTGTAATTTCTCTTAGTTCCCCAATTGCTTATTTCAAAGTTACTGGATTAATTAATAGTCTCAATATTGCATTCTTTAATCAGCACTAATTTATTTGCTCAAATGCAATTATAATTATATTTATTTTTTTAAATCTTACAAATGTATATTGAGTCAAGTCTAATCTCTTACTTGGTGATGCACTCTTCATGCCTTCTGAAAAACTTGGAGAATTATTTATAACTGGTGATGGGAGGCTAGATTTTTTTTCGGATAACTTCTTTTCCATTATTTTTAATTTCTTTCCATACATAAAATATGCCTAAAGAAAGAAAAAAAATTGAATGATATATTATAAAACAAAATATTTCAACAGATTCAGAATGCCATAAATACCACATTTTGCACAAATTATATTAACTATAAATGATCCATTTAGAGTTATTGCAAAATATGGTTATATATTAGTTAGCAAATATTAATTTTTATTATAAAAAAAATGTCTAAACTTTTATCAAAGATTTAAAAAAACAAAGTATTCAAACAAACAAAAAATTCACCTATAAAACATAAAAAAGGATACTTTATTAATCTTATTCATAAAAAATTTATGCTCAGAATTTTCTTGTTCAAAGTATTATATACCTCAAAAAACAACACAAACAAACATTAAATAATCCATGTACTGTTTCTTTATAATAAAATAAGTTCTTCATAAGTCATTCATCATAGAAATCAAATTTTAAAATTACATAAACAAATTAATAAAACATACTATCTGCATTATTTTTTATTTAAAGTACTTAAAATTTTTAGAAATAAATAAAATATTTTTTTACCTCCCCAAAAATTGGATTAAAAAATCAATATAAATTAATTCTGCAATAGCATAATAATATATTACAGCTTACGATTATTAATTAGTAATTCAACACCCAGTGATAAATGAAATATAAATAACATTAATATTTATGACATCAATAACTTAATGCTAACACAATTAAAGAAAAATAACAGATTTGCACTCTTAATAACAAGTTCCTTATGAGACTTCTGCCTTCCCTTAAAATGTTACTCTGCTTGCATAACCTACATAAATTTCAATTATTTTATTATAACACATACAATATAATACATTTTCTGTGAAAATATGTAATTATCAAGTATTTCTTTTCCATTTCATTCATCATACACAAATTTGTTCACTGAAATATGCATTACCTTCATTCCTATTTAATTAGTTAACAATTAATTTTTTTTTATTCATGAGGTTTTTTTTTCCTTCAAAACTTTACTCATGTAAAAAACTTTATTTACTTGGTAATTTGTTAATATCTATAACTCTCTCTCCATTCATAAGAAATCCTATTTTAGGGATCCAATTTTTAGCACAAAAGGGTTCCTTATATTTATTAAAATATGGTATGTTGATTCTGAATTATTGAAGCAGGTTGTTTTAGTGAATTTAAATAATTCTAATAAGTTTTATTACTGCAGTGTGAGTTATTCCCTATATTCTTTGCTTATCTAATGTAATAAGCTTTTGCTTATTTAATGTAATAAAATATACCTACCTGGAGTTTCTTGAATATGGAATTATAAGAAAATTAATTGTAAATAAATGCAGATTTATTAGAATACAGATTACTTACGAATAACTTTCCAAAGCACAACAAAATTCGTCCTCTATGGCAAATAAGCGTATTAAGCAAAAGCTCTCATAAAATATTTTTTAAAAAAAATTGCATGCTTCAAGAATTTTATTTAAAAGATATATTTCATAATATGAAAGTACATTAAAAAAATTATTACTATTTATATAAAATTTCTAAGGGCAAATTATGTTGACTTTGTTGTATGTTATTAACTTTATGAGATCAAAAATTAATTTTTTGATATTTAACATTTGCTACTCACATTAGCAACTTTTTTTACATCTCCATACTGTGCAGTATAAAATATACAACTGTTTTTTAATTCCTTTAAAATATTCTTCCTTGCTGTTACTTCCTGAGAGGCCATTTTCAAACATTGCTGAAGCATGCTATAATAGGAATTAATCTTTTTCCCAATCTCTAGACATTCTGTGGGTTCTAAAGAAGATATAAACAGCAAAAATTATTTAAAAAAAATTTTGAGACCTAAGCAAAATGATATTTATGTTGCATTCTGGGGAAAATACAGAGAAATTTGAAAAATGTATTGTTTCATAACAGTCAAACATTATTATCAATTTATTGTTTGCATATTTAAGTAATCAACCTATTTTATTAAAATGGTTTGACAATTACTTTCAATATGCTAAGAATATCTCACTGCCTCACATTATTGAAACCATTTACGAAAAAAAAAAAAAAAAAAAAAACTTTATGTAACTGCAAGTATAATAAATAATTTTGCTATGAGATATATCAAAGAAAGATATAAAAGAAATGTTAATGCAGATCAAATTTTTAAAAAATCGATTTAATAGTTGATAAACCCTTCAATATAAATCTTATTTCAATACTTTATTTTTTTTAAAAAAAAATTATGCATGATAAAAACTAAATTTCTAATAAATTATTTCTAAAAAGATAAATCAAGTTATACCTCCCATTTTTAATAATAATATACAAGTTTATTAAAAACTGTAAAAATAAATTGGGAAAATAAAGAAAATTACATAATAATGAATACCCATTAATTCATTCAAATCGGGTAATTCAGGCACTTCAGCATATTTCAGAATTTCTTCTTTTTCTTTAATTTCAGATTCAACATTTTTCAACTTTTTCAAACTATTGATGAAGTTTTTTGGCTGTAACCAAAATATATAAACATATATATATATATGTGGATATACATTTTTGAAGAATTAAATAACATAATTGAAAATACAATAAAATAACATAGCATTTGTAATTCACATAAAGGACAAGTATTTCATAATGATTAAATACATAAATACAATAAAAAGTACTTCAGTACTTTATGACAATTATATTGCAAGTACTGTAATGAATATTTTGAATGCTGATGAAGATTTTTTGCTCATTTCAGTAACATAAAATGTCAAAAATGAAATTTTATGCAATAAGAATAAATATTTTATATGAATAAAATTTCATTTTTGACATTTTATGTAATATGAGTAAATATTTTTTACTTTTTTAAAAAAAAAAGGGAAATATTCATGAGGTACGAAATCTTAAAACTATTTTACAAGTGAAGTATAGTCACCTAATAAGAATTTGAACTACTTTTCTTCACATTAAAGAAAGAAAAAGAAAAACTTTAGCCTAAAATGTTTAACCATTGTTACATCAAATATAAAAGACTTTATTCATCATTTAAAAATGAAATTGAATATGTATATTGGAAAAATGAGAAATAATTTTAAAAATTCTACATTAAATAACAAGTTACTTAAATAATGGTTAATTTCTTAATTAAGATATGTACACACAACTAACTGTGTGTGTGTGTGATTTCTATTAATCTTACTGTATTCATTTTAAATTTCACCTATAATTTTAAAACAATCCAATTATCTTGAATCAACAAAGACAAGAAAATGCATTAAAAATAAGATAATCATTTTCCAACCAACAAAAATGTTACATAATGCTAATTACATAAAAACAAATTTTACTTTACCTATAACAAAAGTGTCAAAAAAAAAAAAACTCATAATAGAAATATTTTGATATTTCTCATTGTGGAATTTTTAAAGATATGGAAAACTTTGTAATCATTAAAAAAAAATCTGTTTATATACGAATTTCTACTTGAGCTAAAACTAATAATATTTTATGTATGGAAGAATTTTGAAGATGTTAGAAGTAAAAGAAACGTTTTTGCTACACAAAAATGACTAACCTCAATTGATTAATAAAATAACTTCAAAACTATCTGGTTGAATACTGACAAAATTCACCTTGATTTCATTCATAAGTATGGGCACAAATGACACTGTCAAATTTAAAGTAATAAGCTTAAATTTTTAATCTTGAGATCTTATGAGATATGTTATGTCAGATACCAATGTAATTACACATAACAGGACTCAAGTTCTCATTATACATAGCAATTATACCAGATTTGATTATTTGATAAAAAAAAAAAAAACTAATATTATTAATGAAACCAAATGAAAAAAATTCTAAAATGCATATGCTTGGAAGCAACAGATTAATACAGTTATTTTAGCATGAAAATTGAAAAAAGAATTTATTTTGATAAAAATAA
>BMAW01053765.1:0-58699 GCA_019974015.1 Nephila pilipes
AATAGTTTGTTCATTGTGTCTTTGATATTGAACTGTCATACTCTTGTCTACTTGAAAGAAAATTAAACACCTCGAAAATTAAATTTTATTCACACTGTACTATAAATGTTGTAAATTTCTAAAGAATTTCATAATGTGTCTGATTTCCATTAACGTCTGCTGCATACAGAAAAAAGTTATTTCAATAAAATGTATTACTCCTTTTTGTTTTGAAAAGAATAATTATTACAGGGCTCGTAAAATAGTAAATGTTATTTATATGAAGCAAATATTTTTTCATATAATATTAAGCTGTAATATTTATAACTATAATAAATTAGGAAAAAAAAAGAAAAAGAAAAGAAAAAAAATATACATTTCTTAATTTTTTTTGTTATTAAAATATTTTATTGATAGACTAGAAACTTTATTCAAAGAATTATTATTTTTTGACTAACTACTGTTTACTACTTTCATACTCTCTGACTGAAAAAAAATTGAAAGTGCAGTCTTTATTTCTTCCGTGTCTGTAACATTTTAATGTAGTTAAGCTTAAACATTTTAAAGCATTTATATCTTTCAAAATTCGTAAGGAGGTTATAATAATTATATATATATATATATATTAGCTGATACCAGCTGGCTTCGCTGGACAGAGGATAATATAATATTTTGGAACTTATACGTAAAATATTAAGAAAATTTTCAATTTTTAAAACGTTAACGATAATCAAATTTAAAATTTTAAGAAATTTTTTGTCTGTAATAATGGTTATCCACGACTTTCAAATATATAAAAAAAAGTTAGAAAAAACATTTTAGTAAAAAGTCATTTCATATATACATAATATGGATAAAATTCATTCCACTGTATACATGTTACCCATAGTATTGCCAAAGATGCAACCTTTTGTCAGAAGATTCATCATGTGCTTAGCTTTCAAATGAAATACTCTCGCAATGGCATCGTATCTATCATACGATTTAAATCCTTTCCTCAAGACATCTTTGATTTCTGACCGTTTGAGATTTCAAGTGACTGCAATCCTTTAAAAAAAAGTCGTGCAAGTCGGGACTGCCAAAATGTCTTACGTATATCATAGCCTCTTGAGTTCGTTCATGCATGTAGAGAGGTTCTCCAGTAAACGAAGATTGTCTTGCGTGTCCGCTACTCCATAAGAACTCGCCATTTTAGTATTTTTCAATATCTCGCTCAGTTTTGGAGCTAAACTACACTTTCACCAACCGTGGGATTCCAAAATGATTTATTTCTATCGGTAAATATGCACGTTTTCAATTTTCGACATGCACAAAATTTTGCTTAAAGAGCCTCTTTGCCGAAATCTTGCCAATCCTCCTGCAGAGCTTCAATATTAAATTATTTGGTATTTTTCCATTTCGCACGTGCAAATCTCACCAAGTAAAGTTAATTGGTGACAATACACAGTATACATATAAAAAAATATATTCCGTTTGGCGGTGGTCATATCATTTTTAGTGATGAAGTCGCCAAAAATCACATAACCCATGGATAAGAGTAGATCATCGGATGAAAATTACATTTTGGATAAGACTTCCGTAAAACTCGTTCTAAGTGAGCGTCTGCATCGCAAAATGAGTAACTGTGCTAAAGTTCAAGTCAATCAGTTGCATAGTCTTAGAGATCTCGTGATGAGTCAGTCAGTGGTATTTCGCTTATATATATATATATATATATATATATATATAATGAAAGGAATCGATGATTAACAGATATATTATAAAATTTCTTCCATTTCGGGAAAAAAGTTCTGTGGTATTTTGTTAATTCGTTTTGTATCCTTTAAAAAAAATAATAATTCTGTATGTGATTCTTAATAACATAAATATTTTATTTGCACAAAATATTTATTTAAGAGATTGAAATATTTATTTCTGTTCTATGTAATAATTGTTAATACGATATGAACGTTTTCCATAAGTAAAGTGTTTTCTATAAGTATGAATAGTTTATTTACGTAAACACTCTTAGTTAGAAGGAATGGCAAAATACACTAAGTTTCAAATGCTTCAATAAATATAATTTGAAATAAAGAAAAATAAATGATTTTTAATTATCGTATTTCACAAAAAATGCATTTTTTGTTGAATATTTTGAGTAAGAATAAAAATCGAAATTAATACATAGAATGAAATAAAAAGATACTCTAATCATAAGTTTAAAATATTCAAATTAATTTTAAATAAAAAAAAATTGAGATGATATGCAAATTGTCAACATGAAAAACATATTTTAGTACAAAAGAGTGCACTTCTTTTAATCAAAGAAAATATTTTCTTTTGGAAAAATAATAACGTGAAGATTTAAAAATATAAATTAGAAAATAAAATTAACGATACCAGTTACCAAATAAAAAATCTAGAAAGAAGTAAAAACTTATTTTCATTTAAGCTGTGAAAAGAAATTCAAAAACAAAGCATTTTTTAATCCAGTTCTTTGATTCCCTTACTGAAATACCTCACATTTATCTTTTCTTCTTTTCTTAAATAAATAAAATCAATTTACTATGTCTTTCTTCATTCATTTTTTTTAATTTTGCATTTGTATCAACGAGTTTTTAGAAATTAAAAAAGACAAACCTTCTTAATTAGAGGTCCATTCATTTTAGAAATGTGCCGTTTTATTTTTCAATTAACTTTGTCGTTTGTTACCGTAGCGCATAATTGGATTACCGATTTTGGAATTAAATCTTAGCTCTCATTTAGAAATGCGTGATACACAAGAAAAAAAATTCTTCTTTTAATTTCTTTGTTTACGAATTAAAAAGAATTAGAAGATACACTGTACTAAAATGTAAATTAGGCTTAATGCTAGTATTACGATATCAACACAGGCGACATTTAATAAATATAATTAACTAAAATTGGTTAGATCATATTTATATTAATAGTAAATTTATTAGCCACCCAAGAGGCTATTGTTTTAAATGGATGACTTTTGGAGTACCTCATCACTTTTTAATTTTTTTATCGTTTGCTTTAATTTTAATTACATGTAGTTGGTATAACATTCAATTTACTAATTTATCGTTTGCTTTAATTTTAATTACACGTATCTGATATAATATTCATTTTAATAATTTAACTCTTGCTTTAATATAATTACATTTAGCTTAAAAATATTGAATTTAATAATTTATCATTTTCTTTAATTTTTTTTATCGGAAAAGTTTACTATTGACAATTTCTCAACATTTCATCTCGCTTACTTTAATTCTTATATTTAATTGAGCAATCTAATAATAATTATAAAAAAAGCTCACCTTGGGTGGATTAATATGTTCTTTGCAAAACTTTGCATATAACTTTCTGATCTTTTTATATATTTTTGAAATTTTTTTGAAATATAATTTATATTTTTTTTGTTGTAATTTAATCTGAAGCGTAGATTTATATTGGATGTTCATTTATTGAATATATATACAATATATTCCTATAAATTTTAACTGTTTGTCTCACACAAGACTATTCGTAATTTCTTATGATTCGTTTGCCCATGCTACACACGGGCATCGTAATTCCTTACGAATTTGTTTTGACATTTCTGTTCTCTTGCAGCAGGAAGCTTTTTATTCTCAGTATGTGTCTACGCTCTAATGACAGTAGGAGATGACTTTTCTCATTACCAAGAATGTTCAATACGGATTGACATTACTGTTGTAGGAAGCGAATAATTACAAAAAAGTGCCATTTATTGGCGCATATGTGAAAGAAGGTAGAATATACTGGAAAAACATGCCAAATTTGACGACGATAGCACGAGTAGTTTCGCGTGAATAGCATAACAAGTAATATAAAAAAAAAATTAAGTTAATTCCTACTTAAGTCAACAATTATTATTTTAGTTACTTTTTAATTACAATTAATATAAATACGTATACACTCATGACAGAATCACAATATTAAGTGGCAAAATAAATTTTTTTTCAGCGATCTACACGCTTCGTCACTGACGGTATTTATTCCTAAATTTATATCCTGCTAAATGTCTTACATAAGATAAATTGTTTCTACCATATAAAACTAAAATTAATTATCTGAAAATGAAATAAAAAAATTTTACACTTTGATGAGATTCAATCCAAAGGCATGAAGATTCTACGCCGACGTTCTACTTAATTTGCCATTGCAAGACAAATGACATAGTGGAAGCATTGGCTTGTTTCTTAATTCATCAGATAAATTAAATGTATGGAATGCTGTTTAGCCCAACCACCCTTGGCGACATGAATTATTTGGATATATTTTACCAAATGTGGCTACCCCGGTCTGCTTAGCGGACTTAACGTTCAGCCAAAACAAATCGCTAAATTTAGTAATTTTTGAAATCGTACCAAGCGGTTGGATTAAGCTGCATTTTCTTCAATTAAATTCAATTAATATTTGAAAAAACTGTATTAACATCAAGTGTCATCCACTACAAGTTTATTAAAATGTATTTGATCTTGAGTGGATGAATAAAAAGTATTTTATTAACGATTGAAAATTTGAACAAGATATATTTAGAGAGAGAGTGTGAGCTAATAGTTGGAATTTAAAAAAGCATAAGTGTAAACTTTCGTCTCTAAATTTTAACGCAGTCTGCGTTACGTGAGAACGGTATGCGATAAAATATTACGTGTTACGGAGATTCACTACTACAAACACCTATGAAGAGTCGCATATGGCATTTAGATATTCTACAATGAATAAAAGGTCGTGTTTTCGATGACATAAATTGTTCCAAACTGCCGAGAATCATGTGAATTGAATGGAGGCACCGGTGCTAATGTCATCGCTATTACCAAAGAAGCGATCAATACGGGATATGTGATGATACGTTTTGACCCACGTTTAACAGTGAGTCAGCGTTTCTGTGCTTGATATTTCGATAAGTAGCGCACATACTCTTTTACTTTTGTCTCGTGTGCGTGAGAGCTGAATTCAATGGGTTTAACCCCTTCTCAAAAACAGAATCGCTTCGACGAGCCTGATAGCAGAGTGTTCGCGACAGAGGAAATGCGTGGTGTAAAAACAATATCACTGCCGATGAAAGTTGGATTTATTGCTATGATCTGGAGACGAAACAGCTTTGCACACAGTGGGTTGAGATAAAAGGAGAGCCACTGAGAAGAAAGCGCGAGGGCAGAAATTCGCAGCGAAAGCATTAGAGATCAATTTCTTTTATTACCTCAGTATGGTGTGCACTCACATTGTCCTACAAGGGCAGATGATCTCTACGGCTTATAACACTATATTGAAGCAGTTACTGAAGAATCAAATCCCTAAGAAGTGACCAAATCTCGTTAATCGCAGGATATTGCACGAACTGTAGCATTCCAGTTTCATCCAGTCATTTCCAGATGCAGTGACGTATATTCGCGCCCCAATCAACCAATTGGCTCAAGGCTCGATTACATAATTTGTATTTGTGCGATGTCATCCAATTGCCTCAAGGCGCAATTAATGACGCATTGTTTGGAAAGAGAGATCAGGTGAGCGGCTAGGCAGAGTATGGCCTTCGGAGGGAGACCACGGTGCTGTGTTGAAGTTTCGAACAAAGCCCATTTTTTATTCGACTAGTAATTTAATTTAAGATGGAAGGTACTGATAATTTTTTTCCGTCATCGTCGCATCATCTTCGCGCGCTTGTGTCACACGTTGTCCACGAGTTTCTAACAAAAAAAAAAAAAAAACATTCCGTCGTAGCGCACCTGCTTTATAGTTTGGATTTGGCTCCGAATTACCTTTTTTATATCCCCAGGCCACAAAGAAGGTCGCCAAAAGGTTTGTTGTATTACAGGAAGACTAAATCAAAAGTGATTCAAGTGTTAGATCCTAAGCTTCTAAATGAAGAGATTTAACGCAAGAGTGTCAGTCTGTAATGAACTCCCTTCGTGTAATGATTCTATATTATTCTTCAGTTTATCCATTGTGTGCCGATTTCTCGTTCGTAATTATGTTCTTCAATTGCTTTTGATTCCCTAGTTGTTTTCGTGGTCTATTGCTTGTGTTTACTTAAATTAGGGCATTTACTACATTATTTGTTTATCTATTTTCGGTTTATTAGCACCCTGTGTAGTATTATTAATTGTCAATTCATAGAATTTATAGCAATTATTTTTCTAAATTCACATCAAATGTAACCATCGTAAACAGAATTTTTTTTTCATGTATAATTTCGCTTTTATACTGTCCAATTTTGATTTTCATAATGGTAGACAAAATAATAAATTCATGTAATTTCTTCTTGTTTATTCATGCAACGATACAAATTTGGGCTTTTATGAAATTTATTTAATTCATAACATTATTTTTATATAAATAATGTTATTTAAAATTGTTTCTTAAGTAACTTTGAAGTCAGATAAAATAATTCACACCAGTGAAAATATAGAGTAATTTAATAAAATTCCGGAAAATGATTCTAAAACTATACATGAGTAAAAGGAAGGTATATGATTGCTGTTATTTGATAAAATAAGAAAAAAAATTGCATACACAAACATATTCTTTAAAATAGCAGCGCTTGTCTTAGGAAGCTATGCAAAAAATTATGATTTCGTCCTCTGGAAAAGTTATTCAACAAATCCCACTTGGCGCGATGTCTCTAAGTAGTAAAGCCACATGTTAGTTAACTTTGAAATTAACATTAAAACACCATGTGGCTCTATTATCAGCACTATACTTATGACTCTCAAGTACCTTAGTTAATATTTTATAGGGGGCACATACACACACATATACAATGTGTGACAATTAAATAACAGGACTAGTCTTAAAAATTAGCTTTATTCAAAACATTACACAAATACCTTTTAGTCCCCTTCAACATACTCACCTTCCCTATCAATACATCACTGCATATAAGTTTTCCACTGTTCAAAACAGTGCTGGGAGTTATTAGGTGTCACCTTCTTCAGTAAGTATGCCGTTTTTGCCTTCACCTCTTCTACAGACTGAAAATGTTTTCCCCTCAATGCATCTTTCACTTTTGGATACAGGTAGAAGTCGCATGGTGCGATATTTGGAGAGTACGGTGGATGCTCGAGCACAATAATGCGTTTGTACTCCAAGAACTGTTTCACAGAGAGTGTATTGTGTGACTGCGCGTTGTCTTGGTGCTTCATTTTTTGCGCAAACTTTCGTCTTATGCAAATCCTCGGTCAACATTTTTCTTATTGTCTCTTTGTCTATGTTTCTAATATCTGACATATTCCAAACACTCAAGCGTCGGTCTTTATGCACGATTTCATTAATTTTTTTAATGTTTTCATCAGTTCTTGATGTCGCAAGTCGATCAGAAAGCTCAGCATCTTCAACGATCTCCCGACCTTCTGAAAATCCTTTTTACCATTCAAAAAATTGACTACATGGCACACAATTATCTGCAAACACCTCCTTTAACAATTTAAAACAATCAGTTTAAGCATTTTTTTTTTTTATATTTCGAATTTATGCGCTGCTCGATTTTTAAGTTTATCATGATCGCTGTACTTCGACACAACAACGTCTTACTCAAATAAGGGTAAAAAAACGAACTAAACTAGATAGAGGGATGGAATAACGAATACAGTGGAAGTATTTTCAGCTACATTCAATTCCCACGCCTCCACACCAAGACTAACGGCCTGGGCATGCGCAGTCCGGTTATTTAATTGTCACACCTTGTATATATACGAGTATAACACGATACATTATTATTTGCTTCAGCAAGTAATAATGATTATTTTTGTTTCTAAATATCATTATTTATATGAAAATAAATGGATTAATCTGAAATTTCAAAATCATTCAGAACACCAAGCTTAAATGGATATAATACTTGTAGGTCTTTTTTAAACCCACCCCTAGTAATTCATACTGAATTTATAGATTGAATTAGAGTAGGATGTAGCTGTTTTATTATTAGAAGTAACTATATAAGACACGAGATAGCAATAAAGTTATATATATCTTTGCACTATATTTAATATGCCAGCAGTCGAAGTAACTAAGTTTAAAAGGTACAGTTTCTTAAACTTGTTTTCCTCATTTGATTTTTTAAATTTAAAACTTTTCTGCAATTTAAACAATTTTCAGTATTTCCGAATTATAAAAAAATGTCGTACCCATAAAAAATGTTGGTGCTCACTGAAGTGGTTGCTTTTAATGAAATTTCTCAACTAAGGCTAGAATTTTAATGACTAGGACTTTGCAATGCTTAAGGCAAAAAATAACTTTCTCATTAGCAAATACTAAGAACGCATTCGCAAAGAAAATGTTAATCCTTGAAAAAAAATATAAAAAAAGTTTTTAAAATCATCAATTATTTGTTCTTGATTTTTTTCATATATATATTTTTTTCTTTCAACGAATAAATACAATTTTTTTGTTCAGTTATATTTTTTAAGATTAATTAATACGAAAAGTAATTGGGTATTTCTTCAGAATTTATTGATGGACTTTTCCATCATCAACACTTATTTTAAACACTTTTGCGAACATTGAGATTTTAAGAAGTAATAGAATAGTTTCCGCAACTCTCTTGTATATTCTCTGAAATTTTCACATAATTATTTCACTAGAAATACATTAGGAGAAAACGTACTTCATTAGCGAAGGATCTCATAATTTCATTCTCTCGTCAGATGACGAGAACGGCACATTATGTAAAGTTCTTCATCCCAAAATATACATATGTCAAGTATTCTTGTTCATTTACTTTATAGCCAAAAATTAATTAGACAATCCACACAAATACGAAACTCGTATTACAGTTGATTCAAATACTAAATAATTACTGTAATTATCAGAAATAAAAGTTTCCCCAATAGTCACTAGACCCTTTTTAATATGAAATACCTTTTTCATTTTTGTATATTTCACATTGGCTTTTATAAATAGAAAACACATTTCTTAAAGCTAAGTTTAATTTAGTCTTGAAAATTATTTACTGGTACGTGGTCCCCACGATCGTGGAACAGTAAGTTTTAATGGAATGTGATCGAATCTTTTAGGAGAAAAGGGTGCTTTCTTTTCTTTGTGGTAACCCTGCATTCCTTCCGGCGACACATATAAATTATATGATCGTCAACATTTGGCAAATTTACTTGTTGGAATTCGATAGAGACACACTTCACATTCGAGAGATAAAAAAAAAAAAAAAAAAAAAAAAAAATTACATACACAGCATGTAATGCTACACGAATCAAACTTTTACGTTACTTATCTTCCTCTAAGTATGAACAATTATGTAACTGTTAACTTCCACCCTATTTGTTTCAATAAAAGCAGTGATGCACCAATTGATTTTATTCTATTCTCATTTGTGATCGAATCTTCTTTTCTACTTATTGGATTCACTTCGGCCTAACTCGTCACAAATTTCATAGTTTAAGACAATTAATTGAATCAGAGAGAAGGATTCCGTATCCATACCTTAAATAACCACCGTTTTACTCATCCTCTGGAAGCGTTATTTTTTTAAGGAGTAAATTATCCCTTGCCATAATGTTTTCTTTTCTTTTCTTTTCTTTTTACTTATTTCTACAATTTCTTTTAGAATGTTGGCCTATCTTTGAAATACTCCCATATAAAGATGTCTCCATTCTGTCATATAAAGATGACAGAAACAGTTAAGTCAGTTGAGCGAGGTGAGCACCTGATATCAGGAGTTTGCGAAATTATTCTCAGTCCAAAAATTTGTCTTAGGGGTTTTCAATTGTTAGGTACTATATAAGCAGAAGTACCATCTTGCTACTACCATACCTCTATTGTAATTTCGACAGAAAGACGCAAAAAATTACCTTAAACTTTTCGATATCTTTTTTATAATGGCAGTTTCTGCATGTCCTGTATCTAGATAAATTTTGATTACTTTAACAAGTTGCTTGGATATGAATTTCTCCGTATACTTTTTTCCAAATAATGCACTTTAACAATCTGAAATAAAAAAAAAATTAATCGGTAAAAGTAATTCATATATATATATATATATATATATATATATATATATATATATATATATATATATATACATGTGTGTGCAATGATTTCACTTACATTTAACCAATTTTCTCATTTTTCTTATACTTTTAACACCTCTAGTGGGAGTTCAATTTATGAACTGATACAAATCATTTTGAGCTTTTAATTTATGTATTTACGCACCAAAAATATCTTGAATTATCAGTCTTTCACGATTTCACAACTGTAGGAAGTTTCCCTTATTGACATCTTATCTGCTTATAAAATACCTAAAGATCCCTAAATCTAATACCACGTGATTTGAAAAATCCCTTGCATATAAATTCCAAGCCGGGTTAATTTCACTCTCATCAGCTTTAGCCACGAAGGAAAAGACGCATCTGGCGTCCTCAAATCTTCATGATGTAATTATTATCAGTCTTTTGACTTACCAAGGAAATAAAATGATGTAGAGTTCATTGCCTCCACCACTATCATGGTGATATTACCTCTTCTCTAGTTAATAAACTCATTAAATTCTATAGACTCTAAAGCATCTTCATTGTGCCACAAACGAATGGAAACATGCTTCTTTTTTTCACAATGCAATTTTTATGCATTGTATATTTCAATTGCTTGCAGATTCAAACGTGTCATTCAAAATATTGTGTGATTGAATTTTACATTTTCCGCAAGAAAGCAATTACTTCACATTCACCATTTTGAAAAGATTTGATTCATCTACTTTAATTTCCGCGTTTTGATTTTCGGAAAACTACGAAATGAAAGAAGGAAATTAACAGGAAGACCTTAATTGATTTCAAATGAATGTAATGAAGAGAATTTTTGTATAATATTTTAATGTATATACCTTTATACAATTACTATTTAATTTAGATATTTTGATTTTTTGTTCATATTTTTTACTCATTCACTTAACAAATTTATTTTTCATAATGAATTTTTCTTTAAATGGAACTCTTATGTAATAGAAGAGATATAGAGTAAGTGATATAGTACATATAGAAGGAGAGGAGGAGGAGTATATATATATATATATATATATATATATATATTCATGGACAAAAAAATTAGCACACCAAGAATTAATTGCGGGATAGTAATGAAACTAGGCATAAAGGCATAAAGGTACATGTCGGGGAGATATGCAAATGATTGGAAATGCAGAGCGATTGCGCATTACGTATAGCTGGTAGAGGTCGTTCTCCGTGAAGTATAAAACAGGTAACCAAAGCTTGTTTGAGTGTGCTGAATCGTTTACGAAGGAAAAACTGAGGTAGAAATGCCATTACGCCATTTTGAAGGCGATATGAGCAGCTGTCGCAGTTTGAGAAAGGGAGAATCATCAGCATGATGGAAGCTAGGTGGTCAGCTAGGCAAGTAGCTCGTCAATTGGGCCGCTCTAATTGTGTTGTGCGGAGGTGTTGAACCAGTGGATCCGAGAGATGTCATTTACAGACACAGGAAGCCCTCGACAGACCAGTCGTCGAGAAGACCGCCACATCGTAAGAAATGCACGCGTACAGCCAACTGCTTCATCGGCCGCCCTCCAGGCACAGGTAGCACGTTCACTAGGGGCCCCTTTGTTTTCTCGAACCATACGATGGCGCCTGGCTGAAGGACATTTGGAATCACATTACGTGTGCTGCCATTGACGACCACCCATCGACGCCTCTGTTTGGATTGGTGCCACGCACGAGGAAACTGGACTGCAGCGGAATGGAACCAGGTGGTCTTTAGCGTCGAATCCAGAATCAATCTCAGCAGTGATGACAATTGTGTTCGTGTGTGGAGACTCCGTGGTGAACTCCTCAACCTTGCCTTTACTTTACAGCGACACACAGCTCCCACAGCTGGTGTGATGGTATGGGGTGCCATTGCATACAATACACGGTCACCCCTAGTATTGAACCGTGACACCATGTTAGCCCAGCGGTATGTCCAGGACATCCTGCAACCACATGTGTTGCCACTCATGCAACGGCTCCCAGGAGCCATTTTTCAACAAGACAATGCTCGGCCTCACACTGCAAGGGTATCACAAGACTGTTACTACCCTTCCTTGGCCTGCCCGGTCCCCAGATGTGTCTCCAATCGATCATATCTGGGATCATTTGGGACGGCGAGTTGGGCATCCCACGAATTTGAACGAACTAGAGGCAAGGTTACAGAAAATATGCAACGAAATGTCTTAAGACATCATACAGAACTTGTATGCCTCAATGACCGATCGTATCACATCGTGCATTCGCGCTACAGGGAGTTCAAAAGGGTATTAAATCCTCCGTTCTTTTGCCTTTTTCTCTGAAAGAAATGATCCTTTTTCTTTGATTTTCTAATCATTTACTTATATCAAAGTAGTCATTACATATGTAAAATTTCGTTTCATTTTGACGAATTCTTCTTGGTGTGCTAATTTCTTTGTCAATGAGTGTATATATATATATATATATATATATATATATATATATATATATATAATAGTGATAATAATAATAAACGGGAGATTAACGTGTATAACGTGTATGTAAGGAAAGCATGTCTTAAAAATTAGATATCCTCACTCGTATATAAATTTTTCCTTAGTATGCATCTCTTTAATTCACTCGTTAATAAAGCGAAACATCACATTTATTTCATTTAAACATATCACTTGTTCGAGTGAACTACAATTAAATATTACGCTTCATAATTAATATGTCTGAACTCATAAGGGGGCTTTGTGGTTAAACAAACGCTTAACCCAAATATTTATCTTTTTAAAATTCATGTTATGCAAAATAATGTATTATATTAACTTATTTTCAAAATATTTAGTTCTAACATTTCGAACTTCGTAAATAAAGTTAGTATCTGTATATATTTATTGCACTTGGATAATATGTATTCCGCGGTTTAAGAAGTGTCTTTATTTATTGTCACTGAAAAATATTAAAGTCTTCCATTTCTTCATCGAGACCGCAGCAAAAAGGCAGAAGAGCCAGAAAAAGAGTGAATTTTTCAATACTTTTCTATTTATACAAGGGATTTTTCCCTCTTACGGAATAGATCACTTGGCATAAAGTGTAGGGATTTTCAGGTATTTATGCAGCTTACAACAACCTATGAAGCATAAATACGTGAAAGGTTTTATTATGATTTGTTGTATGTATGGTAGTTTAATACATTTTAACAGCATTTTAAATATTATATGCTTGTGAAAAAAACTGATACTCGCCAAAATGTGAAAAATTAAAATCTGGTCTAATATAAATCAAATTAGAACTTTCTTACATTTTCATAAAATCTTGATTAAGGAAAATCATTTATTTTTGAAATTAATGATTGACTATGGCCATTTTCTTGTTTATGTTTATAACAGGCAATGAAAAAAAATAGAAATTAAATATCGACTATAAAAGTTTATCAAATTTTACATACTATATTTTGAGAAGTACAAGCAAATCACATACAATTCTGATGATATTTTTTATTTCAAGATATATAGGCATTTTTTCAGTCGTTGAAAGCTATCCTAAATCGCAATGCAGCAGACAATTTGACCATCAGATTGAGAATCGCTTCTTATAACAGGTCAATCGAAAAGTCCCCGGCCTACCATAGTAAAACACATTTTTTTGGCAAAATTAATTTTTTTTATTCAACATAATTCCCTTCAAGATGATACACTGATTATAGCGACCCTCCAACTTTTCGATACCATTTTTGTAGTACGATTTGTTCTTTGCTTCAAAATAGGCCTCAGTTTCGGCGATCACCTCTTCATTCGACGAAAATTTCTTCCCAGCGAGCATTCTTTTGAGATCTGAGAACAGGAAATAGTCGCTGGGGGACCAGATATGGAGAATACGGTGGATGAGGAAGCAATTCAAAGCCCAATTCACGGATTTAACAGATGGATTTAATTCTAGTAGCTCCATCTATATGTCAGGCCGGGACTTTTCAATTGACCTGTTATACATGATTGCTGAGTGCACAGTTCCGATGCGCTGTAGCTCCCGCTAATCATTCATTGGACACCAAATTTTAATCATTTGCATGTTCGGTCCAAATGTTTGTGCATGCGAAATTCATTACAATCAGGCAACTCCTTCTTATTGCGTTTTTTGTTTTTGTTTTAGAGTATATATATATATATATGGGTGTGTGTATGTATGTTTGTATATTAAAATGTAAAGAAGTTTCAGTAATGAATTTAAAACAATTTTTTAGTTTGGTTACATTACATTAAATTTCTAATATGTTTATTAGTTTCACTTTATATTTGTTTTAGAACAATATGCTTCGTAAGAATAAAAAAAAAAATAGCCTCCTCTAAAAGTTCTTTCTTTTATGTCAAAGACAAGAATTCGACTATTATGATGAAGAATGAACTTATAGTAGCGGGAAAATAAAATTCTCGAATCCGTGGATGCAATAACAAAGTTGACAGCTCATAAATACTTATAATGCCGTATAGTACTTCATGCTTTTTCTTTTCATTGGTCATTTAATAAAAATATACCGGTGTTAAGGCTCGGGAATGATAGTATTGATGGGCCTTGTATATATATATTAAGAAACAAACTGTCAAAAAGAGTTATTAATGGCACTGTAGGCAGTTCTTCGATTACATTAAAGTTACGCTAAGCTTTTCATTGTTCAAGTAAACACTTCATATTATGTTTAGAGCTGTATGTTTTTTTACAGAAAAATCTATGAAATTGTTAAAGCTTGTAATAGAAGTTACAGTAGATTACGTTTGTTTTTATGCACTGATAACAGTTTTGAATTTGATGAAAAATTATAATATTGCTTGTTTCAGTACAAAGAATTCATTAAATAAATATCTTATTCTATGATTATTATAGCTTTTTAAGAGGTCAATTGAAAAGTCCCCGGCCTACCATAGTAAAACACATTTTTTTTGGCAAAATTAGTTTTTTTTAAATTAATATAATTCCCTTCTAGGGTGATACACTGATTATAGAGACCCTCCAACTTTTCGATACCATTTTTGTAGTACGATTTGTATTTTGCTTCAAAATAGGCCTCAGTTTCGGCGATCACCTCTTCATTCGACGAACATTTCTTTCCAGCGATCGTTCTTTTGAGATCTGAGAACAGGAAATAGTCGCTGGGGGCCAGATCTGGAGAATACGGTGGATGAGGAAGCAATTCGAAGCCCAATTCATGGATATTTGCCATCGTTTTCACTCACTTGTGACAAGGTGAATTGTCTTGATGAAGCAGCACTTTCTTTTTCTTCAAATGCGGCCGTTTTTCGACGATTTCGTCCTTCAAACGGTCCAATAACGCTATGTAATAGTCGCTGTTGATGATCCTTCCTTTTCCAAGGTAGTCAATGAAAATTATTTCATGTGCATCCCAAAATACAGACGCCATCACCTTGCCAGCCGACTGTTGCGTTTTCCCACGCTTTGGAGCGGGTTCATCGTGTGCAGTCCACTCGGATGACTGTCGATTGGACTTCGGAGTGAAATGATGGAGCCATGTTTCATCCATTGTCACATATCGACTCAAAAACTCGGGTTTATTACGTTGATCATCTTCAAACACTGCTCCGAATCATCAACTCGTCGTTGTTTTTGGTCAAAAGTGAGCTCGCGCGGCACCCACTTTGCACAGAGCTTTCTCATATCCAAATATTCGTGAATGATATGATGTACACGTTCAGTTGATACCTTTAGAGTGTCTGCTATTTCATTCAATTTCAATTGACGGTCATTCCAAATCATTTTGTGGATTTTTTTAATGTTTTCGTCGGTAACAACCTCTTTTGGGCGTTCACCGTCTTCGGAGCTCATTTCACCACGTCTAAACTTAGCATATCAATCCTCGATGGTTGATTTTCCTGGGGCAGTATCCGGAAACTCAGCATCAAGCCAAGTTTTTGCTTCAACTGTATTTTTTCCCTTCAAAAAGCAATATTTTATCAACACGCGAAATTCATTTTTATCCATTTTTTTCTCAATAACAAAAGTTGCTTCCCTCAAAATGCTATAATTCACAAACTAATGACTCGACAGCTGTCAAATTTATATTACGCATCTTTTGAGGGTTAGGGCTAACTAAAAAACATATGGATTTAATTCTAGTGGAGCCATCTATGTGTCAGGCCGGGGACCTTTCAATTGACCTGTTACATCTGCGTCTGTAACAGCTTATTATTTTACTCTTATAATTTTTTGATTTAAAAAATGCCCAAATTGTTTCAAGCAATGCTTAGTATTTTATTTGATGTTATCTTTATTAAGCACATTTATAAATGCTGTCTTCAAATAATATTGAAGAATGGGACACAAACACAGCTCATTTTCTCAGATGATTGAAGAATGATCCAAGACCACACAATATTTTATTCTTACTTCTTTTTCTTACAGAAAGTGGAATATTTTTTTACAATTAATTTTTTTCAGATTCAAAATATGTTCCTTATTTCACACCCATATGTAGTGATAAATTCATGTTTAAGTTTACCTTTTAACGTAAGTAATCGAGATAATAAAATATTTGCAATTTTTTTTATAGTACAATATGATAAATGTATTCATGTGTATACATAATTAAAGGAAGTCATTTAAATAGGGGAATAATCTTTTTGTATTCAAATTGCATTCCGGATTTGAAACCTGATCCGAGACATCGTGTCAAATTATCAAATTCAAAACAACTATCAGAAAAATATCATCAGAATTAAGTTATTCCATCAAAAGTGATCAAATTCCTCATGTTGACATAGTGGGGAAGTTAGGAAATTGAGGTTTTATCTCAGGTCTCGCGCTTTCGTAATTTTCTCGTGATTCAGATTTATAGCCAATAGCCTTTATGTTGATTAAAGTTCAATGATCACTTAACATTCGATGAATCCAAATTAATAATGAAAAGAAAAACGTTGTAGGTCAAAATGTCCTCTAATAGGAGGGAACCAATTGGCCAATACGATTGCTTGTATTCAGATCACTGTAGAGTCGGAGACGTTTTTTATTCCATTTCCAAGCTTTTTCAAAATGGCTCCCTGCTGTTATCCATTGGACAGTCAAAACACCAATCATCCAGCTTCTTAGTACAAAATCACTCTGGTGCGATCATAGGATATTTTACAATAAAGGATTTGACTTAAAATAAATGAATAGTTTAAAATATTTAATTTAATATATTTTTCTTTTAAATTAAATTATTTCTAGGGAAACATAGACTTATAAGTTCTGTTTCAATGACATCAAAGCTCACATTGGAGTTTCAAATCCTTGGAGAAGGGGGAGGATAACAATGTGGCTTGAACAAAACTTCACATTTTCGTTAAAGATTGAAGATGGTTTTTTAGGATAGTTTTTATATTTTTTAACTTTAAAGACTCGTTTTTGAAATAAAAAATAAAAAAATTGATTAGAGATAAAAAAAAAAAAAAAAAAAAAAAAAAAAAAAAAAAAAAAAAAAAAACTGTAAATTCTCATCAAGCGTATAAGAATAATATTCACAAAGAGAAATAATTTTTACCCGTATTCTTAAGATTTTGTGAATAGAAACATCATAGAATACAGAAAAAAAATTATGAAATTAAAACTTTCTTCGTTGGTAAACAATAAATCTTTTAGAGTTTCATCAAATAAACGCTCGATATAAATTATCGACTGCTGGAACATAGTTTGAAATATCTAGGTTTAAAAACTGAGGGAGAATATTTTAATTTTCAAATAAATTTATAAAGATAATTTTTATGAACGTATTTTACATTTCCATATTTTATTACTATTTTTATTAAAATTAAGTTAAGCATATTTTTTGTAAATTCTAAACTCAAAGTAGTTACAATCCAGGGGATTACTCCAAAAACATTCAATTTGAAAATAGTCCCTTCTTTATTTTTACATTTATTCTACTAAAAACAGAAATGCATTTTATAAATAATAGAAATCCAAAATTCTTTTAACCTTTGAGTCACACATTGTTTTTCTAGTATTTTTTTTTATTTTAGCAATTGCTTATCTTTTTATTTTTTATTGTAAAATTCGTTCTGTCGTTCTCCGTTCGTATATAAGTCTTAAAAAGTTTTAAAACTTATGAAAAAAAAAACATGAACAGTTTATCTATCACAAATTTCGAAACATCCGGTAAACAGAATTTAATGCATAAAAACATTTTATTGCTTTTAACTTGTATTTATTTCTAATAAAATTCCAGTCCCTACTTTTTATAGATTTTCTGTTATTAAATTGGATTGAGAATTTTATGAATTTGAGTACACCCCCCCCACACAATATATATATATATGTGTGTGTGTGCGTGTGTGTGTATAACTCCTAACATTTAGGGTAAATGTTACAAATAGTATATTGTATTTAAAGTTAAGCTCTTTCTAGCATGATAATACATAAAAGTTAATATAAATGTTAACTTTCATTAATAAATAAAATAGCAAATATACAATATAAAACAAAATTTAAATTAGTAGTTTACCAACAGTAGAGATAGTAAAGGATTAGATTAATATATAATCTGGTCAACATTTCATTATATTGTTGATAAATAATAATATTACCCCAAATTTGGAAATAATATAAACGCATTCGTGCGTGTTTAGAATTATATTAAAATCAAGAGATTACAATTACAGTAGAGACAAATGTAATTTAACAGTAAATTGTTTAATAAATTGTTTGACCAATTCATGAAAACAAATAGGTAAAGTTCTATTTTACCCAACGTCTTGGAGACGGAAAAAAAATATATGTCAAATTGTACCAAAAGTGGGTCTGTATTAAAGTACTTTCAAATAACACTGCTATTTGTCATTTGTGTTGTCATTTTGGGCATCTATACCGCTTTTCGGTATAATTTTCTTTTCTGTACGTAAGACATAGTTTGAAATAGAATTCTACCAAACAATTGAAGTCTGAAAAGTATAAATAACATTTATTTTAAATCATCTTATTTAAAATTACAGGTACAAAAAAGGGCAACACACATAACTCTTTTAAGTTCTCAACAATATTTATTTTCAAAGAGAAGCGAATCATTCATTTGAAAATAACTACTTCACTTTTTTGTTACAATAAATAAATAAATATTTTAAAAATTATTTTACATTCATTGCCTGAGGACAACTATATTATAGAGCACAAAATTAGGATATTTATAAAGGAATTATGATTGTGAAAAATAATACGGATACTTTTTTGTCAATCAATATTCATTTTCTATGTAGATCTCGAAGATTTTTAAACAGTGTTACACGTATTATATATTCATTGATTGTTTACTAATGTAGTACTTGGAATCAACACGAGAGCTATTGGTGGTGGATTTCGTTATTTTAAACCTCGGTCAATCGATGAGGATGACACCCGAATATTTTAACCATTTTCACAGGCTTACATTTGGAAGCAGAATAAAAGAGTTGGCAAACTTATACCAAACGCTTCAGAAAAGTAATCCATCCGTGTATTTTTGTTAATGATGGACGGGACAATATATAGACTACGTATTTCTTTAAATATAATTTATGTAGCATCAACTAACCTAATGAACTGTATGTAGGATATTATCATATATTTACATGCCCATTTTTTGATACACAACAAATCAGTACCCAAATTAATATCAAATGCTTTAGCTAAATCACGTGGCCGTAGTAGCTTAGTGGTCATGGTTGGAGATTTGTGGCTAGCATTGTTTTCGTTTAGTCGTGGGCCCGAGCCCTGATGCTTTAAGGACACGGGGTTTTGCGAGGTTCACGCACGTAAAATCTGGCCGAGGACCCTAGTCTTCCCGTCGGCATGATGTGAAAGTTCGGAAACGGAGGTGCCAACTCAGGAACTCATCGTCACTTGAACGAGGTTCAAAATTTCTAAGTCCACCACCAATAGCCTTTGTTTGCTTCTCAGAACGATGTTAATAAGCAATCACAATCAATTAAATTATCATTAATTTTCTTTATAGATGAATGTGACAGTATATAAAGTACGTAGTTCTTTAAACGGTACTTTAGTAGCATCAGTATACAAAATGATTCGAGTTTAGAATATTTTTACATGCTTACCTTTTGATACAGAACAAAATAATTACGAAACGAATATCAAATACTTCTGCTAAATTTTTTCCCCATTTTATTTATGATTGATTAGACAGTATATAAGCTACGTAATTCTTTAAACAGTACTTATGTAGTATCAGTGTATGATGAATTGATATCGGCATAATTTTATATACTGTGTGATAAAGAACGAATGAATTACCAAGCTAATGCCAAATACTTCAGCAAAATAACCCTCACGTTTAGTAATGATTGATATGATAGCATATAAACTATACACAATCCTTTAAGCAGTATTTATGTAGCATCAATATGAATAATGAAATGAGTTAGGATATTTTTGAAAAGTCTATTTTAAGATGGAAACAGAGCAGCAACCAATTTATTAACGATACGTCAACCAAGAGAATAATGTCAACCTATTAATAATTGCATATTAATCATGAATCTAATCTACAGTAATGCATAAAGCACACAATTTTGAGATAGTATTGATACATGTATAATAAATTAAGATTATGTAAACTATTTTTTTACAGGCTTACTTTTGGATGCAGAACAAAGGAGTAACCAAACCAATACCAACACTTCAACCAAGGATGGTCCAATGCGAGTCAAATTAAATGAGGATAATACGGATAGGAGGACATCAGGTGAGGACGATGACATGCTTATGCAGAGAATCCAAAAATACCTAGTGAGCATTTCCCTTATTGCCTAACCTTTCCTTTTCTTCTTTTAAAGATATTCTCGTGATTTTTCTCTTTTTTATTTAATCTTATACATGATGTTTCGAAACTCATGAGAAAAAAATTAAAGGGTGATAGAAAACTTCTAAGCAAGCAATTTTCATCACTGATTGCATACGCGTAGAGCAAGCGGTGAACCGCTAGATGGCGCTATAATGGAAGGCATAGAGCACAAGTTTTTTTACACGTCGTCATTTCTACCGCGGATTTCAGGAGGAACGGCCTTTAGATAATTGCAGGTTACCATACCTCCTGAAATCCACAGTAGAAATGATGATGAGTAAGAAAACTCGCGCTTTATGCTGTCCATTACAGCGCTGCCTTGAGGATCACTGCTTGCTCTCCTTTTATGCATTGCAGGTTAAAAATTGCTTGTTTGGATGTTTTCTCTAATTCCACTTAAATTTTGCCCATGAGTGCAGAAACACTTATTATTTTATTAGTGTGTAATTGCATGATTTTTCTTCACTTTCCTTCCATTTACTTCCTTTCTGAGTTATTTCTTACTGATACTGTAAAAAGACTACTTTCTTCAAAAACGCAACTGTTCTTAAAAGTTTTGATTTGCACTGACTCTACATTCTGTTAGAAAAATCATGCGATCTTTGGATTTTAAAACATTAGTTATTAGACTAGATATTATTTATTTATTTGCTTAACCATTTTAGATGGATTACGAACAAGTTTGTAAATGTATATAATAAAGCTGATAGAGAACATAATTATTTATAATGAGATTTGAAAAATGTTGTTTTATTTATATTTATATGAATATCAGTTAACCCATACTCACTGTGAACAACACTGTAAGGTGAGTACATAGAAAACATCGGCGATAGGTTACCAATCCCTTAGAGACCATTCGGGTTGTTTACTATTACTTTATCTCCACTTTAATTCTTCAATTTAAATTTAGTTTAAAAATGTATTTATTTCATATAATTTGGCTTTATCGCCTATTTATTTGCCTGGGAAAATCATGTGCTCGTGGCGATCAACTATGAGTTTGTTTTGATTTTATTAAATTCGCTTTAAAAGAAACACGAGAGATATTTGTAATGTACCTCTAGATTCTCAGCTACGACAAGGGGTGAAGATGACTTTAAAAATCCGTGCCTTCATATTTTAATTTCTACACAATAGGGGGATTTTGAGTTCCATTTTGTATAACCGGAATAATCTTCATTAATCTGTATGACAAGTCAAAAGTGGGATTGGTCTTTAAGCTACGGCTAAACTTGATAAATGAGTCGAGGCTGTCTGATTATTAGATTAAATGAGTAGTAACCAATGAATAATGGGTTCTCTTCTAGTATTTCCATTGTCCGTGATGTGATTGTTTATTATCGTCGCACTGAGAAGCAACACGAGGGCTATTGGTGAATTCGCAATTTTGAACCTCGGTTTAGTGATCAGGATGACACCTGAACTGGCACTGAGATGACACTGAGCTGTATATTTAAAAAAAACTTTTTAAAGCCTAAAAAAACCACAAACGAATATTTAAAATAGGTGTCAAAGCTTTTTTTTTTAATAGAAGGGAAAATGTGATTCCTAAGAAACTTCCATTATTTTTTTGCTCTTTCGAATACAATTTTTTCCATTCAAAAAGGTAAAAAATAAAGATTTGAGAATGGTAGGAGAAACTCCACACTATTAACATTCCGTTCACAAAATCAAAATGGCAGGTAGACGAGAGGCTTAAATCATGTTGAAACAACTTATCAAACAAATATGGAGCAAATTAATAGTCATTATTATAAAAGTCAAATTTTGATATCCTTATTAAAACGTGTCTAAAATCTATTTCTAGATTTTAATGCTCGTGCATTAAGTAAAGTTCATTACGTATTCGCAATCCGTTTTGAATGACAATATTGATGTCATTCAGAGTACAAATCTGACTTCATTCATTCTTATTCATTGTGAAAGTCTGACTTAATAATATTCAGTACTGATTGCTTAATCAGATGTTACTGATGACTGTAACGCTGCTTTAAAAAGTATTTAAGATATAACAATCAAATAATTATCAGACTATTTTAAAAATAATTACATTTGTAAAAAGTGCCAATTTAGATCAATAACATGTAATAATGTGTTAGTTGTTGTTGATATGATAAGAAATGATTTACCAAATGACCGAAGACCATTAAAATTCACAAACATAAATGTACCTCTAGAATAAGTTATTTAATAGTGAAAATTATGAAAATATACATATACAAACATGCATGCATGAATATATACATATATATAGGTGATGTCTTACTTTCAACCACTTAATACAGCAAATGATTCCTTTTTCCGTCTATTGGCATGGAAAGAAACCTTTCAGGGCTCCCTCATAGTTTCACTCTTTTACGTTGATATGCAACAGGCATTCAAAAAGTAAGTTACGCTTGTTTTCCCATAGATTGCAACCTTGAGAAGTAAGAGCGGAGCTTGCGTGGATGATAATTTACCATGGATTCTAACGATATCAATTTCATTCGGATAGTAGCAACCGTTACCGCGTAGTACGAAAAAAAATGTGGCACCAGCTGGAAACTTAATTCAACGTTGATGTACTCGGAACAGTACATTTTTGGTGGGCAAAGCGTTTCACGAGTAATGAAATTCATCGTGAAATATTGGCAATGCATGGACAATGCACATCCATCCAGCATTTCGAAGATGGTTGCACATACTTAACTGATGCGGAAATTAAGGAAAGCCAACAACAGTGAGTACATAAGTAATGAGACATCCAAAGCTCCCCCATTAGAGGTTAAAGTCATAGCTACTTTTTTTATAATTACGAATGAGTTATCTGTTCTGAGTTTATGCAGAAGGGCAAAACCATTAATGAAGGGTCGTTCTACGAAGCTCTAAGAAGATTGCGCAGAACTGTGTAAAACAAAATATGTGGAAAGTTAATCAGGGGCATTGTCCTCTTACATGACAATACAAGACCTCACAAAGCGCATCCTATTCAGGGTTTGCTTCGCAGTTTTGTATTGGAGCTCTGGCAGCATTCACCGTCAAGTCCCAATATGGCACCCTTCGACTTTCACGTATTTGGCAAAATCAAAGAACACATGTGTGGAAGATAATTTTCCATCTATGACAAGATTCAGACAGCTGTTATAACCAAGTTGAATGACTACGGAGCGATATTCTGTAGTTGGGGCATCGAAAGATTAATGCAAAGTTCCGACAAATATCTGCAGCGAATGGAAGATTATAAACAGAAAAATTGTGCTGTTTGTGTGTCAAATTGCATAGAAGTTCACTTCTCAGTAAAGTATTTGTGACCTACATCGTTCAAATGTAGCTTATTTTTTGCATGCCTCTAGTATTTTTAGATAAAATGCATTGCAGAATAACACTGCATGCGTAATCAAATAGGGCACTTATAAAGCACACATATGTACCCAATCACTTGATTCTCCACGTTCAATACAATTTTGACTTTTAAAATACGGGTCTTGAGCTTTGAGTCAAAGAACGCACCCGCGCGCATGTATGAAGGGTGAATGAAACATAATGTCTCCGTGGGCACAACTTCCTTATTTGTAATAGCATTTTCACAATACTTCTTGTATTTGAAAGTTACCTGAATCTTCTATGCAATGTATTTCACACTTTTTGACATAGAATACATCTCTTTCTACTCACTTTCCCCAAAGTGAAATTATTTAACCAGAATTCCGATAATAGCATTCACATTGTCAAGAGAACCCAAAGGGATGCATTTTAAGGTGTCCTTTTATCTTTCAGAAGAGGTTACACACAAGTCACAAGATGCAAGGTAGTGAGTTATAACACCTGGCTTCCCCCTTATCACCAAGTGGGTAGTCATTTTCTTAGGTTCTATATAAGACAACGATACCTGGCAACAAAGAAAGCAATTGTATTACATAGACAATACATGTAGCTTTCAGGGTTAACAAGAATTCTAAACTTCTGGTAACAAAAGAAAATATTTTGGCCATGGAGGCTTTACTTTTCATTAATACTTTACGAGCATGTGTTTGTGCTTATATATGCATAAATATGTCAATGTTTTGTCGTCTTTAATTGATAATGGCGTTTGTAAGCAAAAGGAAACAAGAAAATCTATTTTAATTTATGTGGCTATGGTAGACTAGTTATTATGAACGCAGACTCGAGCCCAGAGTTATTTACATCGCGTCGTAGATTCGAGTCCTAATGCCACTAAAGAGCCGAAATTTTGCAGTAATGACGCACGTTAAATACGGTATAGATATCAGGTCTTCACGTAGGCGTGGTGTGGAACTTTGGAGAAGGAGGTATCATGTAAGAAGGTTTTCGTCCTCATCACATTTTATAAAGGTTCAAAATTACGAAGTTCGTCAATAATATAGACCTTGGTGCGACGTTAATATGCAATAACATACACACCTCAATATTCCAATTGATGTTACCTTCTTTTTACAGAATCGTTATTTTAATTCGTTCTAACTTTCTTTTATTTATTTTAAATAAAATGCAATTTTGATTACATTACAGTCAACGACCAAGATGATAGAAATAGGAGTTTATGGGAGGAGGTAGGCTGAAGTTTGGAAATCATATTTATATACGAATCCAAACAGAAAATTGCTTTTGAAAAATGCGTAATTTTTTGTCTTTTGCTGTGAATTATGTATTTTATAAAATAACTGCATAACAAGATTCTTCCTCTCGGGAATGTTTTTGACATCCACTGTCTGTTTCCAAACTTACTTTTGGAATTCTAAATGAAAGGAAAAATATATTTAGGAATATGTTGACGCTTCTATTACAAACAGGAAACGAAACTGGAAAAAGGAGTAAAGGCAAATAAAACATTTGATTCTTCAGCATTCGCCTGTTTCTTCCGGTGTTTCTGTTTTTGAAAGAGTTATCCTGTACCTCAAGAAAAAAAAATCTCATCTCAAATGACTAAATGCTCTGTAAATTACTTTAAAAAATATCAGTTTTTATGATGAAACATAAAATTCCTCAATTAACAATCGAGGCACCTTGTTTCAATATTAAATTTTTTTTTTTATTATTTCGTAGTTCTAAAAATAACTAAAGTTTCCAAATTGAATTTTTTGAAGATTAATATGCGATGTCTATATTGGATTCGATTAAATAATTTTTTATTATTTAATTTATTCACAACATCTAATAAAATTTAAAAATTGATATATTTCATAATTGTGATTATAAGTTCTTAAAATACATATTTTTTACTTTGCGAAAACATCTGAGGCAGAAAATAAAAATTACCCTCTCAGAATTCTTTTCTTTTTTTTTTTAGTAATTAAAATCCAGTAAAATTAAAATACATTCGCATAGTTGGTTATGATATTATACATCTAAAATAATTAAATGTGGTAATTTATGATGTCAAGACTTAATTTGCTTAAGTTTTGAGGTTCTAGAATTTAAGAAAAAACGACCAAACTCATGTACAAGAATTGAAATATTTAATTTATATTCAACTGGATAAATTCATGAGATTCTAATAACAAAAATAAAACAAGCTAGTTTTAGCTTGAGATAAATGTAGTAATCAATAAATTTTAAATAAAATCGTAATGTTTTGTCTTTTCCCGTTGTATAAGTTATCCTAAATTTTAGCTAAATCAAAAAGCTTATAAAATCCACAGCATCATTTAGCAAAACTCTTTTCTAGAAAAAAACATGCATTTAAAAACATAAATTTCTTTCTCAACGAAGTTCAGTATTATTTTCTTAAGAGACAGGAAATATAGTTAAGCATACCTCTTTGTAAATTTGCATTAACAACTTCAGGAGAAAAAACGAAGAACTGCTGGGAAAAAAATGGTAAAGCTTTGCTTATGAATAACTAAATGTGCAAGTTGTTAATAACAAAATAAAGTAAAAGAATTAAAGAAAGTCCCGCATTTTTCGTTGTTTTATGTAGATTTCTTTTCTTAAATAAAGTTACTTTTGATTTTTGAAAATGCGAGAAAGTTAAATTATTCAACATAGATTCATTTTGTGAGAAATCTTTGTTCTGCATCAAGATTAATCTTATATCCGTCTTTGTTAACCATTTTAACTATAAAATTATTTAAATAAATGGAAATAATTTATTTTAGAAGAAACCGGTTTACATTTAGATTATGAAAGAGATAGTAATCCAAATCCTTAAATTTATTATAAGTATTAGCGAGAAAGATCAAAGAAAATTTATTGTAAGATTACATTACAACGTAAAATCATCTTCTATGAAGTTTAATGGAATTTTATCATCGTTATTCTTATTAAATTATTGTTATAATATAAATTGATGTCACTATTTGGAGTTAATGAATGCGTTTTGCCCATTTCATTCTTAAAAAGTGAAACTATAGGTACAAAACTTATGTTTAGCTGTAATTATGCGCTTCAATTGTTCGCCAAAATTGACTGAAAATAGTTGCGGTTGTGATAAGAGTTCGAAGCTGTTTTTAAACAGATTGCTATTTAGATCCACCGTGATAAACTTTGACTCTGCCTATGTCACGTCTCATTTGACAATTCTTCTGCAAATTTTTTTTCTTTCAAAACGTATGATATGACACTTGGTTTTAATAAACTGCCTCATTAGAATATGTTAAGATAAAATTAGCAAGGTCAATTTCTCTTTTTAATGTTTTTAATTTCGCTTTTTTTCATATCAAATTAATATTAATGATGGGTTGAATTGAAAACAAACAGATTGAATTTAACTTAAAGGCAGTAATTTGATGACCCCTGCTCTTCATATTTCTCCTTTCATTCTGTGACTGTGATAAAATTGAACTATGTTTTAATAGATTGTGTTTTAAAATTAAACCCGTCTTTCTCCCATGAATAGCCCTTTCATATACTTATAACACTAATTAGCTGAGAATTATACTTCAGTAAAATGTGTAATACACAGATAATATTCATTATGGAGTTCAAGGGATCATTATCATTTTTTATATTGTTTTGTTTGGAAGAGGAGTTTAATCTAAATTTATTTAGATAAAGGATACAGAGAACTGTCTTCCAACGCTATTCAAAGAGAGATTTATACCAGGATCAAACTTGAAAATTTTGGGTTAACTTATTAATAACGGTTATAATATAAACATTTATTAGTATAAGTTATAAAGTAAACAAAATACTCTCAAAGATTTTTCTCATTGTGATCTTAAATATAAACTTTTTTTCTGAAGTACTCTAAAGTCTAGAATAAAAATTTTAATTTACCCTAAAATACGGTGCCGCTAAATAATTATAAAAGAAATATATATCTTCTGTCGTCTTTACTGAAATATTTCATTCCAAGTTAAAATTCTTCAAATTTTCCAATATATTAATTAATGAAAAATAGTTGCATATTAATTAATATTTAATAATTAATAATTAATTTAACTGTATAATAGCTATTTTGATTCAAGTTGAACAGACCTTTTAAGGCTCAACAAAAAATGTAATCTATTGTCTGACCATTGATATTGTTTTTACTCTTTTCATTTTGAGGAAAATAAATCTTGAGACTTATTCAAAATTACAGAAATATTGTCATTTTCTTTAGTTTCTTAAATATCAAATACAAAGGGAAAAGTAAATAAAATATTCTCCTATTAATAATATCCTCCTTATAAATATAATTCCTGTTTCCATCATAATTTTATCAGCTTAATCTGACGTTGTGTTTATAATAAGAAAATAGGTAGTTTTATCTTTAAACATTTAAACAATATTTCAATATCGATTTTCTATTCAGCACAATTGTTTTTTGTATCGTTTTTTTTTTTTTTAAAAAAAAAAAATTAAAATGCTCTTTAACAGTTATTTTTCAAAAAAGAGTATTGATTGATAGTTGTATTATGATGTAATGAGTATACATGTACTATTAATTTGGTCAAATTCTATTATTGCTTAAATTGTTGTTTTTCATGCATATATAGAACAAGTTTGAGACTGGCACTAAAATTAATGTTTGAAATATTTTAGGCTGGTATCGCGTTGCCTTAAGGCTCCCGTATACCCGCCATTTTGATTTCGTGGACGTAATGTTAATCTTATGGAATTTTGACTTTAATTCTCACATCTTTATTATTTGAACTATTTGAATGCAATAAAGTGCATTTGAAAGAGCAAAAAATAATCAATGCTTCTGTGGAATTACTTTTTCCCTAAGATTTTTAAAAATATTTTTATTCTTATTTTAATTATTCGTTTTTGAGTTTTCCGGTCTTTAAAGAATATTTTCAAATATTTTTAAAAATATTAGGAAGAAAGTAATTCCACAGAAGCATTGATTATTTTTTGCTCTTTCAGATGCACTTTATTGCATTTAAATAGATCAAATAATAAAGATGAGAGAATTTAAATCGAAATTCCATGGGATTAACATTAAGCTGATGAAATCAAAATGGCGGGTAGACGGGAGCCTTAAGTAATATGACCCAAACTCGAAATGCTTTCTTTAAAAAATATCTTCTAAAGAAATACCATATTCTGATTTCTCTGTCCAGTTGAAGAGAACGTGTTTTGTTTTTGTCATAATTTATCAATTTTTTGTTATGTAAAACATACTTCTTATTCTTTTATATTATAAGGGAATGAATTTTTATACCTTACATGTTCAAGAGGAAATTTGTGTATTTACGAAATGTTTTTAAATTTTAAAGACATTGTAGAGGAAATAGATATATGAGTTTTAGTGTCCCTGAGTTATTTTAAAATTGGAAAGAATTTCACCCTGTGTGTTCCGAGTGTGGTGCAGGTTCTTTGGTATGTAATAAAGGTAGCCTTATATGAAATTCCGTGTTTTCGTTATCATAATTTAGATCGCAAAAATTGTTAAAGAAAGCTTAAAACTGAATTGGTTGTAGTTATAGTAATTTTAATTGGTTAAAATCAAATAAAGGGTGCCTGTCAAATTTGGCTGACTTTCTTCGATAAATATTTCATTCTGGCAAACTATGTTTTTTTTTTGGTAACCTTGAAGAGAGTTTGGCAACTTATTTTAAAGGTCGCCAAAACTTTCCGTTGTGGCTATCTTGCATTATTTACCTTATGTTAATCTTTTAATTGATTTTAAATTTAATTTTGTTTCATTTTGTTCCCTTAGGATGCGGCAGAAAAGGCAGGGATTCAAAGCACCTAAGGAAATCATAAATCATAACTGTGGTTCTCTGCAGTGAAGTTCAAATTAATCTAGTCACAAGCGATCTGTGGAAATTTTTGTGAAAAATGAACATTTATTGCCATTTAGGCCAATGCTTCAGTGACGTCCAAGTGAATCTGTGGAAAATTTCGCCAAAAATTACTGCAAAACCAATTCCATAATTCCGTGGACTGGACAGTGTGATCTGTATATTCGTTCTTCTACTTGTTCCATTATTCATTCACATAAAAAGAAAATTCGAAAGACTGTAGAACAATAACATTGAATTAATGAGTACCACCAGGAATTTTTACACAAATTTTTCTCTTTCTAAGTGAGGTATATTTTATATATACCCACCTTCCTATTCTTTTTTTCTGATTACATTTAGGCTCATATTGCATCCATGTTTTAGAAAAATGAAATTCGTATGGAATTTTATACAGGTGATCTTAAAAAATAAAGCTCATAATTTAAAGTTTAATAATTACTATGCTTTGTTGAGATTTTTTTTGAACTAAAAGTACTGTTAACACAACGTGAGTGCCAATAGCTTCTTCTTGCATTCAAATGTGATAATTATTCAGTAAGTGCGGCGAATGATTGTATTTGTTCACGAATTCTTCAATGAGAATTATATAAAAAAAATAAGAACATTCTGATTGCGTTAGTTTCGCCGAATAATAATTTCAGTGAGGAGGATAAAAGTTAGTAAATTAAAAACAGCCCAACACCTTGTAAATATTTTCAAAATCAAAAACAATTGAAGAGAAACTCAAATCTTTGATTTAAAGAAAAATGTGCATTCTTTTTTTCGTGTATTTTTAATGGAACTAACATTTTTATTTTATTAAAAGCAGACAGATAGTCTCCATGAGTTACACTACCTTATCCTTGCATTTATATTATGAGGGCATGGTTCATATTTGCATACATGCGAACGATGTTTAACATTTTAGCTGTTAGGTTAAATATATGTGTTTAATTTTTTAATTTATTTTAATTAGAATCATATACAATGGACTGTGAATGTAACTCTTGCATTAAATTTATATATCACATCTGACTGATTTGAATAACATATCTAAAATAACAAAACTATAATTTGATTATGTATTCATGTTTTTGCTTAAAAGTATATATTTTCTTTCAGAATTATTTTAATTTTGGTAGTACATTTATTTGTATGCTAAGTATTTTGTTCTTCACCAACATTTTTCTTCTTACTCGTCGCATATGTCAGATTACTTATATACATATCTTGTAAATGTGCTTTCTTTCATATATATTTTTTATTATTCAAACGACTCTTTACTTATATTATTCGGTTTTTGAAAATAAATACATAACAATTTTTTGATCGAAGGAATTTAATTAATTAATAGATTACTCAAAATAGTTTTTCATGTAATAGTATACAGACCTAATGAAAATATAATTAACCTTAACATATAAACTAAAATTTTCTTTTTTTAAAAAAACAGATTAATTTAATTTTTATAATTTTCAAGAAAATAATATTTCTGTTAATGTTCTCAAAACACAAAATATAGGTCCATCGGTTATTATCTGATTAAAATATTTTTATAGCTTTACAGAACAGCTCTGCTCATGGGTGAAAACTTATAAGCTGTATGATTGATTAAATAGATTTAAAGTATGTAATTTTTCTCTAAATCAAATCCAGGTAAAATATATTACTAAATGTATGCAAAATAACAATTTTTAACATTTTTTTTTTCAATTCTAATTTATTTAGCTCATAATTTTAAGCCAGAAGTAAAATAAATTATTCCGTTTAATATTCCATGTAATAATTTAACATAATTCTTTAAATTAGTTTTAGTTATATTAGACAATTTATGATGGAGAAACTTTTCTTTGTCATTCGAAATATTTTAATGATAAAATTACTCATTAAAACTAACAAATTTTATTTACGGTAATTTAAGAATTTCTTAATACCTGCTAGTTCACTATAAAAAAAGAATAAAAATAGGTCATTTTCTAATATCATAAAAAAAGGGAAACGATTTCTTAAAAATATTGTACAGTATATGTAAATATTTCATTAGATAATTTTCAAACCGTATTGATTAGATTTGGTTTACTTTCACGAGCTTCGTTTAAATTCTTGGAGCTTATCCGTAAAACGTAACGTTCAGTACGCTGGAAGAACAGAAAATAATTAAGATAAAATGATTCGATACTTTATTCTTGAATTAGATTATATATCTTAGAACAAAATCACTTTTACAATTTGCAAAAATTTTGGAATAACTTGGAGAGAAAGAAATAATAGAACGGGAGGGCCGATAGTCACTTTAAAGTTTAAAATGATTTTTTTTTTTTTAATATTTTAGTCACACACACACGATAGTGTTCAATCCAAACGACAGATGGCGCTGTTGGAACTTCGCCGAAAGATGCACAGTTAACTTAAAAGAGATTTGTAGATAACAAGGCTGAAAGATGCATAGATAAAATAACATCAATGATGTGGACTATGCGAAAAACTTTTGAAAATTGTTACTGGAGTAAAATATAACAGTGTGTTCTCTCATTTGGCTCAGTTATTTAACTGTGTATCTTCGATTGGGACATTTTTCCGTATAAGAATACAATAAAAATTTCATACAATAATTTTTTTTATATATTCTTCTTTATTTGAAACATTTTTTATGTAAGTATGGAAAACAATATTACTTAGATTAGCATCATTGCTCCATCCCCAAACATGGAATCTTTCTGTCAAACGTTTCATATCAGTTTGTAATATAGTTTACTGTTTCCCAGGATTTTCTTGACAATCATTGTCTTGAATTGAGTAATGGTTTTAGGTTATTTGTGAATACTCTATACTAAAGAAAAAAAAATCTTGTGGTGTGAATTCAGGAGTACGTGGTGGCTAAAGAAAGTCTAAGCCCCTGGGAATGAAGGGTGAGCGAAATTTTTCAGTTTTTTTAGTGTGTTTTAGACTTTTGTATCTCAAAATGTTTAACCAAGATAAATGTCAATAGTCATAGAAAGAGACACATGAAAATTATATAAGAGAATTATAAAAAACCCTGTTTTTGTATTGTAACATAGGATAATTTTCCCATATCCCTCAGTTGTGCATTTTTTTCCTGAAAACAAACACAAATACATTTTTAAAAATATTATATATCTTTTAAATTGTAAAGTGACTTTTGGATCATCCTGTAGATGGATTTAAAGAGTAATTTATTAACTTATCAAAATTAGGGAACTATGAAAGTAGTTGAATCTACAGAAGTTGGAGCATTAATCATTATAAGATGTCTGAACAAGATATTGTATTTTAAACCTCTTATTAAAGTTTGGTATACTGAAAATATGGAATGAATGTGATTTTCATTTACCTAAATTATCATATGAATAAAATATACAGAGGTTTATCTTCCTAAAGTACTATGATTTATTGTAAATGGGAAATTTGAAGAGTGTTTAAAACTAATTACTGTAATATATGAAATAAATAAAAAACACCTGAAAAATAAATATCAATACTTCATTTAGAAAAACAAACAAAATAATAATATATTGATAAATATAACTTGCATGAAAAGGTTCATTCTCAATAGAACACAAGTCATGTTGATTAAAATAATAGCCAATATGTAACCGTAGCAATGAACACCAAGATTATAAATGTTTTAATCAAAATTCTTAAGGTTTTAAATTATTGCTTGAGCATGCATGATTTATGTAGAGGATAAGAATCTGAATTACAAGATATAAAGTTAATTTTTTTCTTGAATAGAAACTAGATACTTTTTATGTTTTACTTGTTTCGTCTATATGACACTATATTCACTATGATGGGAATGAACCTTAACATAATACATTTTGGTTATAATTGCAAGATTTCCATTTAAGCTGTTGGCCTAAAGAGCTATAGGCTACAAGCATTGCCCTTGCTGAAACTCTGTATAATAATGATGGTCACTATCTACTTGGACCTTTTGTGAGAGATTAATGTTGTACCGAAACCAATAGAACTTTCTTTGCTGCTCTGATGCGTATGTAATATAACTAAGTCAATTCCATTATCGTACATAATGTATTTCAAATAATTATTGTCGTTGTCTTATTTCTGTGATATATATTTATATAACAATTTGTTTTATTGCTTATCTAAATATTTTGCTTATTTATATATTGTTGCGTATGTATTTACTTAACCTAAATCATTTTGCTCACGAGTAGTTTTATTTATTGGAAATAAATACCTTTTTGATACACTTGTTTCCAAAGTTAAAGTATCCAATTTTGAGTATTACTTAATGTGACGATGTGAATATAAATATGTATATGAGTGGTATTAAAATATATTGTGTGTGTTAAGAATAAAATTATCTTTAATTTTACTCTTATGTGAGTTGGAGCATTGGATTTCAGTATAATGTAATTTTCAATATGTAATTCCTAGGAAGAATCAACAATATTTCCACTGTACTGAATGCGGAATGTATGCAAAAATTGTTATATAATCATTATCCTTCCTATGGTATGCCAAAGTTGATCGTTATACATTTTAATGTATCATATCTGTTTCAATATGAAAATAAACATCTTCTTCATTATGAAATATATTGTGACTTCTTATTAAATAATTAAACTTTTACGACACCTGTGTTCTTCTCTTCAGAAATACGCGCATTCAATTTTATTATGCTGAATCAGTTTCACTTTTAAACTTTCTTCTTAAATAAATATTATTTATGAGCAAGGAATGTGATGCTTAATATTAAAATGAACTCAAAAGAGGGAATTTAATTTTAAAGTGAAAAATGTCCCTATTTTAATATAACTAAACTCGTATAAACATATCGCATATGAACGTTCATTCTTATATGTAATTATTTTATTTTGCTAGTAATCTTAGTTCATTATAAAGATTATTCTTTCCCAAGCAAATCCACTTTCATTTTTTTCAAACCATTTTTTAAGCCACAAACCACACTGCATTCGTATTTTTTTCGACAGCAATTGTATTATAAACAACTGTTTATAAACAATTGTATTATAAACAGTTGTTTATACATATTTACTGAGTGGCGAGGAGCTGAGCATTGTAGAAAAATTTACTGAATACTATTTAAATAATATCATTAACTAAAGATACTCGTTTTGGTTCCATAATTGTATGTATATGCTTTCTTTTACATTCTGAAGGCTTTTAATTACCTGTGGCAGGTCTGTATTACCTGCTGATATACATGACCATATCGTTAAGGTTTTTGGATGCTTGCCATTAACTCCATCTTCCTTGTCTTCTTTCCCACATACTTTCAACATTTCTAAATAAGGACGTTTTTTATTCTGACAAGACCAAAAACAAGTAATATAAGAAAAATTAAGTCAATTCCTACTTAGGTCAACAAAGAAAAATTTATTTTAGGTACTTTTTATTAAATAATTACAATTAATATAAATATGTCTATACATATGACAGAATCACAATATTAAGTGGTAAAATAAACTCTTCCGGTAAATTAAATGGATGGAATGCAGTTTAGCCCAACCACCCTTGGCTACAGGAATTATTTGGCGGTATTTTGAAAAAGGGGACTAGCCTGGTCTGCTTCATGGACTTAGCGTTTAGCCAAAAATATCGCTAAGTTTGGCAATTTTTGAAATCGCTCCAAAGGGTTGGGCTAAACTGCATTTTCACCAACTAAATTTAATTAATATTTGAAAAAATTGCATTAACATCAAGTGTCATCCACTACAAGTTTTAAAAAATGTATTGGGACTTGAGTGGGTGAATAAAAAGTATTTTATTAACGATTGAAAATTTGAACGATATATATATATATATATATATATATATATATATATATATATATATATATATATATATATATGGAGAGTGTGAACTAATAGTAGAAAGTTTTAAAAAATGTTTAGTGTTATTATAAATATATGTGCTTTACCATTCTAACTTTTTTTTTTTTTAACTTTTACGCTGATATTATTTTGTTAATGATCAAATAAAATAACTAGAATAGTTTTTACTGGGGTCTCAGGACCCTTAAAACTCAAAATTTTTGATTTTTTGAAAAACATATATGTAAGAGCCTCTTCTGTTTTGAACATTTTGGTACCAAACATATAACGATACTTTGAAAATTCCCAGAGTTATTGAGAAAAAACTGAGCTTTTATTTGTATTCTTTTATTGTTATTTTTCAACTTTAACTTCATTTTTCTCAGAACAAAAATTTTTAACTTGCGCGCAGTCTCGTCTCGTTTTAAAGTATTTGTTAAGTTTGAAATAAATTATTAGTTCCTGGTATCTTGTGTTTTTTGGTCTTTCCAGTTATTTATCTAGCCTACACCTTCTGATCTGGAGACATCCCCCATAAGCTGGGATTGGATATTATAGGGAACGGAGGATTTAGCAACCCCACTCTCTATAGGATTTCTCGGATACTATTTAAGATATCAATATGAAATTTTATGTACATGTTCAAAATAGGTTTTTTTTATGACTTATACATCAAATTTTAAACAAATTATTGACAGAAAATCTTTTATGGGAATTTTAATTGGATTTTTTCTTAAAATTTCATATTTTTTTAAAAAATTGTATTAAAAAAAGTTTTATTTTCCTCTAAATTTCTTTAAAAGTTTGTATAATTTTGAAAGTGAACTTTTCTTTATAAGGTAACATCAGATTTGTAAATTTTAATCAATAATATACTTCAGAATCATGCGCGCAGCAAAATATAGATTTTCTTAATTTTGAAAAAATTTCCAATATATTTTTTATTATAACTTTTTAAGAATTCCTTTAAATCTTATGAAAATATGCGAACAAATGTAAATAAATATGAATATTATGTGGTAAAAGTTTCAATTGTCTGCTTTTTTTCATTGGTAAATTATATTGTTTTGAAAAATGATATTTTTTTCGATACACGGACAAGCGTCAAGAGTCCTGAGACCCCTTAAATGAAATGCCTACAGGTTCTAATTTTGGTTTACATTTTCATACGATTCTGAACCTGTGATATATATATATATATCGCAGTAAAGTTGTAATTTTACTATGTGAAATAACCTATTTTATTCTGCATATTTACTGATCCTTAAGTACACGATGTTGCAACTTATAGTTTTTAATGTTGATTTGTTTCGTTTTAGATAGCCGCAGATTGAAATGATCCGCAGTATTGTATTATTTTTTTTATTTTATTTTTTGGGATCTGGTAAAAGAAAAATTATGGAATAAAACGGAAGAAAGATTGTAGGAAGAAACGAATACTTCCCCTTTTCCATGATAACCCTACATATAAATAAGCCCCAAACAAACATACACAAAGCCTAAAATGCACTACAATAACTAATAAATTGCAAAAATGAAAAGAAATAGGAAATCAAAATCAAGAGTGAAATAACAGAGTAGAAAAATATTTGTATTTTAAACGAGAAAAGTCGAGGAAACTGATGTTAAATGTTGATTATTTATTCTGCATAGAAAGATGTACATGATTTCATAAAAATTCATTTATGTTAATGATGGGATACCTATATTCGTCAGGCAATAACATGAACGATGTATACACTCATAACAATTCTCAGTATTAAGAATCTAAGTTTATTTAGTATTATAAAAATTATTTTTTGATGTACACAGTGCAGTTTTAAAATAAAAATACTTTCCGATGTGAGATTATTTCTTACCGTATATCATAGCAAAGCTGAAAAAATTCCATTACGTAACAGAATTAAAAAAGAACAGACAGAACATCATATTAAAGTTTAGATACAGCTATATTTATAAAAAATAACTTGGGTTTAAGGTTTCAAAATTAATTTTTGGATGCATGCAGATATATAATATTGCCCCAAAGCTTACATTAGTTTCATGAAGTTTTTCAAATCTTTCTCACATATTATAACTTGTAACATAACAGCGAGAATAGAAAGGAAAACATATAAAATATCATAAAGCACTGAACTAGTTAAAATGATTTAAAATAGCCAGAATTGGAATTTTTCATAATTATTTTTAAAGTTGTTTGCATATATATAACATTTCTGTCAAACTTTTTCAGTGAGTAGAGTTTTTTCATCTTATCTAATACAACTTAGGAAAGCTAATTTAAACTCATAACATGACAAAAGAAATTTTAAAAAAAAGTCAAAATAAGTTTTAGTTAGAATTATCTTAAAAAAGAAGAATTAGTGTTTTCAAAATTATTTTTTAATGTACTTTAATGTATAATATTGTTTAAATAATACACATATAATATTGTTCAAAAACTTTCGCAGCGTAGGATTTGTTTTGTGGTGTAATACAGTGTCCCTACTGAATCCCTTCTTCCCCTACTCTGAACTACCGGAAGACTCCACCTATGATCATAAAAGTAGTGTCTAGGTATGGTAAAGTGGCTCTGTACAACTAAATGAGACCACGTAAAGTGCCACCTGATGGAAAACTGCGAAGTCAGCGATCCTATCTCAAAAATGGTATGAGATAGAGGGAAAAGTATATTACAAAGTTTTAATGTTTTATTGATTTAGTACTAAACATACCTTGTGGATATGAATGACCAAAATAGAACACTCAAACCACGGATTTTTTTTGCTCGCAATTTCCTAAACTGTGATGTGACTAAACGATCTTAGAAATAGATAAACAATTTGTCTCCATAAAAAAAAAATCTTTATTTTCGATATTCAAACTTCTCTCCATCAGCTGCAGTGTTCATCTGGACCTGTTGTTTGAATTTTACTTTGCGCATGTCTTAGCAAAGTTGGTAACACATTAGTACGCTATCAGTATCCTCGTTTAGTAATTCCTGATGAGGTATATGCCAGTATGGATGAGGTACTAATTTCGCTTAAGATTTATTTAAAGCACATTTGTGAGAGTTCACAGTTTTCATTTATCTCTGTTCAACAGCTGTTTGGATACGTGAAGACGTATGATTGTACATCTTCCTGCTGTACCTGCCGTCCTTGTTTAGCTCGTCTGCCAGATGGAGGTCGGTTAGTCAACGCAACCTGTCTCGCTTAAGCATTTTACAACGTTTAGGATGATTTTCTTTGAAGAATGTGGAGCTTGAGGGAAACTTTGCCGATAAACTTCAGTGCCGATATTACCTTGTGCCCACCTTAACCGTAAAACATATCCACAACACCATTTTTAAGACTATAAGTGCAGAAAATCGGAAGTTAAGTGGAGGAGGATGAACCGACTTAAGTGGGTACCCTGTATATACATATTCACAATTATCGTTTCTTTTAAGTATTTCTCACAAGAACTACATCACAAGTATTTCTTCTGTACGAAACCACGTTCATTTCCGGAAGTTTTTTTCGCAAATATGCTAAGCATTGATGCGAATTATAGCCTCTAATTTTACATATAAATAACAAATGAATTAACGAATGCTTATTGTTGATATATACTTAGTTATTAGGTGATAAATTGCACTTCACATTTTATAATGGCTGATGCAGTCTAATTAGCCACATGACGAACCTGGATAAAAGATTGTTGCATTAGAATTTTAATTAACGGGAAATTGTATTAACATTCTATTTTTATTGTTTTTTGTTACATAACATCTAGTATAAGCATATTTTATAAGTACTTCTAGCAAACCAACACTCTGTTCTTGAGGTAGTGCAGTTAAATATGTTAAGAAAGGATGTGACAAACCTTCTACTACTATCTCTAGTTTTACATATAGTTGCAACCGCTTTCTCTAGTTTTACATATAAGTTTTAGACGCATTGACAAGTGTTTATTGCTGAGGTTTGTGAAGGCAAACCATTCCTGTTCGCCTCTTGTGCCATAGCTAAACTCAATGTATTAACAATAAAAGTCAATAAGTCAGTCAAAGAGACGTTAGACAAGTACACACTGTATTTATTGGCTAATTGCTAATATAACGACAATTATAAATGCTCTCCCGGACAAGGCCTTAACTATATTAACTCGATCTACCATTAATAAACTAACTGACCACCAATATCAAAATGAGGTTGTCTTGACTCCTAGCATACATTAACCAGCCGATAACATTTAACAATTCCCTACTCCGACTTCGACTCCGACTCTGGAATAATTGCCAAACGCTAGAACCACTAGATCTCTCCTGTGATTATCAAGCTGAGTTTATATATTTCCAAATTCTCTTGCTTCACTTCATTTCTACCTGCTTGTGATTTATATATTCACGTTTCATTTTTGGTTGGGCAAAGGTTGTTTGGCAAAAGCAATCAATCTTAATTAAAAGTCCCCAAGTTTAGAAAACCGCGAATAGCCCAAAGTCACAGGTTTACTTCATTAGTAGTAGGAATGATACTGAAAGAACAGTCTGTTTTTTTGAACCAGTTTTTTTTTTAAAAAAAGCTCTTTTCTCAGTGTATTTATATTCATTTCATTCTGCTAAATTCTTTGCTTCTACTGTATAAAATCGATTATTTTTATACACACACACCTACACACACACACACACATATATATATATATATATATATATATATACATGCGTGTGTGTATTATTGCGAACATCAGATGACGCTTTTTAGAAAAGCTTCATTTCTGAAGGAAGGGAGATATTTACTGATAATTTATTAGTTAGCCAAGGAAAGTTTAGTCAATGACCCCTTGAACTTAGCGAAGGATTTGGCGACCATTTCAGTGACTTGGCGAGAAATTTGCTAACTTCGGAAACAAAATGAAGGTTCCCGAAAGTGTTGGAATTCAGGCGAAAACTTGACTGGGAAGAAAGTTACTAATGGAAAGATTCTGAATGTTCAGTGTGATGTCGCAAATGGCTGTAACAGCTATAAATACACCGAGAACCTAAGACAGAGTGGTCTTTCTGTTTTTGGAGTTCGCTTCTGGGGTCGATCAGGAAATCTATGCACAGCGGTCAGCACTTAGAAGTGGATCTGCCGTGTGGTTTTATGCAAACAGCCCGAGTCTGTCGGAACTATGGAAGCCTGCCTTGGAAGTGCAGAATATTACAGCAGAGATTTGTCTGTAGTGCAAACCAGTAAACTGAACGTTACTGATACAACTGTGACTGTTATTACAACTGCTGCTTTTGATTCTGTATCCGTGTCACAAATATGTACAAGTGCATTAATTCTATCCTATTGAACATTTTGTCTATTGAAAATTGAAGTCTATTGAACATTTTTACACTTATTAACTTTGAACCTAGATCAGATGATGAGGTTGCAGCGACTCTCTTCTACAACCGCGCCAGAAGTTAAAATGCTTTACTAAAGAGCCCTAATAGGGCTTTCTCTTTCGCCTATTTGGTTAAGGCATAACAAAAAGCGACCGATCAACTTTTCTTCGAACCTGCTGGTGCAGAGTACGAAACAGCAGCGGCACTCAAGGTCACCAAACATCTGCTCTCTTCCCCTCCACGGGGTAGAAAAACATCCCCCGATGCTTCGGAAGACACGTCCAGCGCCGAAAGGTAAACATCGGAATTCTACCCCTATCTCCATAGCCACGTAGCCTTAATATTAAGAATTTCCTCCTACAGATGTTAATGTGAACAGCTTAGATAATCTCAGATATTTGGAAGTACGAAACCAAAGTCTACTACCCTTCGGTCATTATTACGGCAACCAGGCAAAAATTAAAAGTCTTTATGTTACTATTATTACTTGAGCAGCTAGTAGGTTACAGTTATCAGAGAAAGATAACAATAATTAAAAAAAAATATTTAAACAGATATTCCACTGGGACATAGCATTTGACTCTGTTTGTATCCAATTAGTTAAGGGATAACAGCTTTTGTTGTTACGTATCCAAAACAAACAATCAATCAATTTTGTATTGATTCTATTTTGCATACGAAGAGAAATTTTTGGGTTAAATTTCATACTTTTGAATAAAATAATTAAATTTCTAAAATATGTGGGTATTTTTATTCCCTTAATCAATTTTAAGTCGATATTTTTTTTAAAATAAAAATAATTTTATTTTTATTGAGTTACGTTATGTAAACAACGAAAAAAGTAATTCATACTCTTAAATGATGAATACGACATGTGTTCTATATTATTTCTTCTGCTTTTTAAATGAATAATAAATTTCATGTACTTTTTACTTAAGTTTATTTTAACTGTTAAAATTAATTATCAAGATATTCGAACTAGTTTATTGAAGTAAACAGTATTATAATTGAATATTTGGAAAAACAGCCTAAAGATTCATAAAATTCTTGTTCTGTGAATTAATCTTATTCTTTGTTCTTCATTTAAACATTCGTAACTTTTTTATTTTATTTTTATTCTTCATTGATAATATAAAGTAAAACAATAAACTACTTTACAAATTTCCAGTTTGCGACTTTACCATTAATCAACAACCAGATTCATTAGTTAACCAAACTTTAAAAGTAATTTAATTAACATTAGTACACCGAATCAACTTTCAACAAATTACAACCAACAGTCCATGTATAGAAATTTATTACCTCTTACCCTACAGTCTCAGATACCCTTTCATCTACTTTATAGTCATTATTTCCAATTGATTCAGTGGAGGAGAAATGGAAACTCTAAACCAATATTCAAGCTCATTACCATAGATTGTAAAAGCAGCTTGAAATTCCTAACCATAATTAATGGCTATCGAAGTTTCCCCTTCGCCAAATTGAAATTTTTCACCACTTTGCTCCCCCAAAAGTTTGTATTATTAGTAGTCATAGTCCCACAAATTCTGTTCTTCGTTGTTGTTTGGAACCTTATCAGAATCCGATAGATTCCGTTTTCCGGCGATATCCGGTTACGGCGAGTTCATTAACGGTTTTCACATCGCACTTTTCGAAGAACGTGCAAAACGGTCATTAAGGCTTATCATCCGTTTAGGAAAATAACATGAATGGAGTGGTTTCGAGCCAAAGAAAGTGTACGGGAACTTATTTTTTTCTTTATACGTAGTATTAGGTGCGCTTTTTTTTCATTTCTTTCTTCTTTTTCATGGCAAAAAAAGTTACCATAAGCTTTCTGTTTAATAAATGAAACGTATAAAAAATGGTGGACGTGAAGGATAATGGGCTTGTAGCTTACTACTATTATGTTTACTGTATAAACTATTGATTATGTTTCATGACTGTCTCCTACAGATGCTAAAAGAGTTTGAAAATAAATACCTGCATTAAGGATAGAGATTCTTTGTACATTTTAAATGTAAATAAAGTTTAGGGAAACTAAATAGAAATGCTTCGTAATTGCACATCTCGTTTTATTCTATAAAAGATACTAAAATAAAAAGAACAACTCACTCTCAAAAGTTAGTTTTTCGATCTTAATGTTGCTAAGATTTGTGTTTTGAGTATATATATATATAGTTATATATATATATAGCTTCAACCCTTTCACTACTGAAGGGACAAAAAAGGAGTGTTTCCCTGGACCCACGGCTTCTTACCGCAGAGTGTCACGTTGTACCCAGGCATTTTTAGATATTAAGCCTAATTTGGAAAAAAAATATTCCTCTAAAATCTGCTATTCATTAGAATATTTTGATTTTAAAATACATTATTTAAAATGCATTAAACTTAATACATATGGAAGAAAAAGAAATTTTAAGAAACATTACTCGTTTTATACAAAAATTTACATTAAATGTTTCATAAAAAATCATATCTTTTAAGAAAATTGATCATTTGATACATGAATTTTATGATGTAATGATGTACAATTACATGGAATATTGAGATATAAAAAATCAATCTAATTTTGTTGTGCGGTATTTTACAAAATATTCTTCAATATATAGTGCAAAGTCAAATGTGTTACACTCATACCGAGTATTTTCTGGTTTTTCTCGTATATATCACTATTTGATAATTCAGGCTCATCATCTAAATTCCAAACAATACAGATTTATCAGTCTTTTCACTTACATCACTGTCAGATTCATTAATTAATTCGCGAATCTCGAATCTCAGCTAAATACTTTCATTTTGCCAAGACTGTTACTACAAAAAAAAAAAAAAAAAAAAAAACACGATTGAATGAAACAAACAGCTAAGAGCATTTGCTACCAAAAAAGACTTTATTTCTCCATTCATAAGTTCCTATTCTAACTTCTAACAAGTAAGAAAGAAAAAAAAAAGCAAACCGAAAGCAAACGAGTCTTCTAAATCTTGTCATCAAATTTAAGGAACCAAACCGCAACACGTACTTTTTTGATTATGCGAGTAATTTCCCTCCTTCTAATACTCAGAAGTGAAATCGAAGCCTAAACCACCAAGGTGAACATTCGAAATATCCTATTTGTATAGATTTCATGGTATTGTAACGCCATCTGGTAACATGTAAAAAATCAAATAAAGCAATCTCATCGAGCGTATCTATATTGATACGTTCATCTGTAGCAGGCATTTTCCGAGCGTGTCACATGTGATACGTTGGGAGTGAACGGGTGTATAAATCATTAATATTCAAAGCATTTCTTTCAACAAATTCTTGATTCATTTTAATTCTGCAATCACAATATTCAATGAAGGGGGATATCTTATTTTTAAAAAGCTCTTATAATTAATTTCCAAGAACTATTTTTTTTCAGATTTAATAGTTTTTTTTAAAAAATAAAATATCACTGTATTGTTTGTATTCATCTCTTTTTAAATATAACTTAAAAAATTTGTTAGTAATATATTCTCATTACATTACGAAGTTTTGGTATGATTTTATTAACATCGCACTAGAAGCAACACGAGTGCTATTGGCGGCGGACATCGTAATTTTGAATCTCCGTCACGTGTCGAGGACAACACCTTAGCTGGTACTTTCTTTTTCTAACTTCCACACCACCTCAACGAAAAGACTTTGAGCATCGACAGATTTAACGTGCATCAGCTCCAGCTACACGACGGGTCTTAAGTAGTATGAAGGTTCGAACGCACGATTCGACGAAAACCGCCGACATCAAATCCACGACCATGACCACTAGGCTACCGTGTTCCGCATTACAAAATTTCTACCCAAAGGAAGGAATTTATTTTTCTATTCTTACAAAACTATATATATATTATAACTTAAATATAGTTTCGTAATACTTTATATTGACTATTCAGATATCATTCCGATGTGTGCGAGTTTCAATAATTAGTAAAACATTAAATTCTTTTAGAAAAAAATATCCTAGAATGAATGCGTATTCAATACTTACATTCTAAGAATTGTCATAGATTTTATATTTTACTAGTAGGTGAAAATTGACTAGGTGAATATAACTAGGTGAAAATTGACTGCAATCTTGATTTTATAGGAAATTTGAGAATGATTGAATGAATTACGATTAAGAAAGCTTCTAAATATTTTTAATTGATTAAAGATATCATTATGATATAATATAATCGATTAATGAACAGGATTTTTAGGTGTCATATTCCAAAGATTATGAAGCCGTATTGTATTAATGATCAGTAATGATAATTAATTGTGAAACACAATATGTAATTTCTCTTAAGAGTTCAGAAATATGAATTAAACATCAGAGAAGGTCTTAAGAAATTATAAGTTTTGAGTGTTAGTAAAGCTATGTTAAAGGATTAGTATTGATATAAATGATGATAATAATAAAAAAGTTAAATTGATATATTTACAAAGTAATTGCTTTCTAAACAGTTTTGTAAATATAAAAATACTTGTTATTGATATTATTGATATTTAAAAAAATAATTTAATATCTTGGTTTAATTAATTTTGATAATTTAATATCTTTAAGGCATATTATGTAAAATTATATATATATTATTATAATTTATATATATATATAAATTATAAAATTAATTATAAGACTGCCATAAATACAGTTTTTAATAGTAGAAATTTAGAGATCAGAAAATCGAACATTAAAAGGTAATTTCGGTGATTATAAACTTAAAAAAAGAATGCAATAATCACACAAATACATCATGTAGATAAGTTCATTCAATAAAGCATTTCGTTGTATACATTTTATTAAATCTGACTTAGTATTAATTTTCGGAAGGAATAATTCACAAAATTATTCATATATAATTCATTTTTAGCATATTCTTTGAAAAACAAACTTTGACTCTTTTAAAATAATTTCCTTTAATGATGAATGTTAGATAACTAGAAATATTATTGTTCAGCGAAACGGACGTCCCTATAGGTCTCTAAATACAGCAAAACAAACAAAATCCTAAAAAGCTATCTATAAAATCTAAACACATCCATATTCCAACCATTAATTTTTCTTTTCCGAACCTACTAACAGTAATGGAAGGTTTGAATCCTAATATGTCTTTTCATACATTTACAGAAGGTGGTAATTTATTTAATAATATACAGCAACGATCAACTTAAGGACAGAAATTCTAGCTTATTGGGTTACTTTTCCCCATTTCTGTCATTATACTTCCTAAAACGTTTATTGCCCGGGGTTTGTCAACTTTTATTATGATAGATTATGACGGATGTTAGGCGTAATAACAGTTCCCATTACGTATTGAATGGAGATTACTTGCCTCAGCGACGCTTGGGAATTTTTACCAAGTTTTTCCACCTTTATCTTCATTCTCATGCTGTGGATATTCTTTTGGTTCTTTTACTATTTCAGACCATTTTCTTTATATATGGTGATCATAAGTAGCATTTAAAATGTCATTCCTGTGGGTATTTTAGGTACATTTTAGTGCCTTTGGGAATCGACCGCAAACAAATATCAAACTTTAATAATCATAAATAATAATTCCACTTTAATCTAGATCGAAGTAAGGAAATATGCATTAAGAGATTAAATTTTTTTATTTCTCTGAAAGCTGAAAATCTTTTGATTGAGAGTTATTATATTCACTAAAATTATATTTGGATTGTTCAAATTTTGTATTTCGTTATATATTATGAACTTAGATATGATGGTAAATTAATTGCAATTGATTCAATAATAATACGAGGGTTGCCCAATAAGTCCTTAGAAATTTCAAGAGATGATGCTTGTAGCATCAAAAAAGTAGTTTGTTTTTCGGTGTTAAGCCTTTTCTAAACAAACACAAGTTTCTTGCTTCAATCAGCAATAAAAATGAAACCATGCGATGGAAATTACTGAGATTTATATAGCTGTTTAGTAAGTCAGAATTCTGACGAAAAACAAACCATTTCCGATGCTACGAGCACCATATCTTGAATTTTCTAAGCACTTATTGAGCAATCCTCATAAAATAAGAATATTAAATTCACATAAAATTCGAATTAATTTTTATAGGAACTAAAATATGGCTGGGAGTGAACTTGTTTGAGTACAGGATTTGTAAGAGAGACCTTCAATAAGTTATTAGCAATTGCAAGAGTTGGTGCTCATACATGGAAAATGGTTTGTTTTCAACAAGCATCATGACATTAGACAATTGTCTAAGTTTTGTTAAATCATTTTCATGATCATGACGATTTTTGCACCCCAAAAATTATTTTTCATAACTTTCATAAAGGATCCTTCTCGCTTTCTCTGGAGTAGATTCACCAGAAGTTATGCAATGTTCGGTTTCCGGTGTAAAATGATGAATCCATTTATCATCGATGTTAGCAACTCGACACGGAAGGAATCATATTTTGATTTGGTACGAAATAACTACCAAATCAAACCTAACTTATAAATCAATATCATAAGTTAGTTTATGGCTTTGTTCAACACATGGCAACACCAAATGATGACAACAGTTTACCTTAAAGATGTCATCTGTCTTCAAATTCAAGCACTCTTTTGAACCACTCTCGTACCATATCCAAATGTTTAATAATGTTGTTTGTTCCAGTGGCTTCATATGAAAGCTGAAATAAAATAAAGAAGCTGTCTTATTTCATACAAAATTATGTTAATTAGAAGCTGAATTTAATGCATTTATGAATTATTTCAAAATTCAATCAAACTTATGGTGATTTCTTGTTTTATTACGAGCATCGCATAACGTGAATTAGATAGCAAAATAAAATAAAATAAAAAATTTAGTTTCATAAGCGTTGTAACCGGAAAATACAAATTGTTGCGGTCAAAACAAAATAAAATGCTTAAAAAATACTTTGTGGTCAAACTATTGTAATAATTTTGAAATATATTATTGCACCGATATTTAATATAAAATGTTATATATATCATTAGGATGAAACAAACTTTTAAAGAATTCATAATGACTCTCATGATTTATAAATGTGGTATATTACGTGCCTTTTTCTTCAACGTTCACATAAAAGAAACTAGTTTTTAGATCAAAAGCTGCGAAAATTTTACCATTTGCTATTTTTATCCAAAACCTCTTAAATCACAAGGAAAGGAAATCTGTCCCCAATAATTTTCGTGTTTAAACGCCTATAATTGACGCATAACCGAGAATTTTCATACTGTTTTAAGGATCACCTCTTTTCTCAACCAATCCCTGATTTATTCCTATGCCGTTTATTTTTTCTCAAATGAAAGACGATGTGGTCGTTGTCTCAACTGAGAATTCCTTCGATTAGAATTAAGTTCAGAATCTTTTTTTTTTTTTTTTCACGGAAAGTAATTTCAATCATATGTACTAATTTATAGAAATTTATATTCGCTTTTGTTAATAATGTTTGATAAACCTATTTCTTCTTAATAAATAAGATTTGCTACATTAATCAAAAAGTTTTCATCCAGATATAGCTTTGTTTTGTTTCGGAAATCAGTTAATTTATTACTTTAATATAATTCACATTTTATTGGTTCAAGGTGTCCTGGTTTTCGTCTGTTCTCGAACTCGTAATTTTAAGTGTATTCAACCTAATTTATACAAATATAAGGTATTATGAATTATTACCGGCAGATGGTGCGGCAAGCGCTGACGTGCTTTGATAAATGTGATATGTTGGCTGATAGAATAAACATCGACCTTGTACGGAAAGAGGGCGGAAGGAGAAATAAAGCCATAATAACACCGTTAAAAATGAGTTTTTTGAACATGGGTTTTCTTTCAAACTTCGCACTTTGCGCAACGTAATTTTTTTATACCTTATATTTTAAGAGCAAAAGGGAACGTTGAGTCAAATTGAATTTATTCAATAATTTTTTTTGATAATTTATTTTATTATTTGACGTTTATTAAATTTATCATCTAAAATAAATACGCGTAAATTGTTTTAGCCCAATTAAGCATTATGTTAATCAATTAAACTACAAGTAATTGAAATTAAAGCAAACGGCAATTTTTTAAACGATGGATTTGGAGACATGGTGAGAAACTTATCGTAAAATTTATTTCTTTAAATAATTCATTTCAATCAATTTTTATTAATTTTTATAAAATTACCGTATTGTCATCCAAAAAACTCGTATATAGAAAATTTCAGAAGAGTAAAACGTTTTAAAATGTGAGAAAAAAGCTTTTAAATTTTGACCCAGACGAAGTTATAAAGTGAATTAAAGAAAGCCCATTTATATATATAAAAAAAAAACCTTCTGAATGTGAATTATTCAAACCATTCTAAACTCCTTAGATAGTTAAATTAATTTTACTCAAAACATCTATACAAAAAGGATTATCAGAACGCAGATTACGTAAAGATTAAATGTTAGTATTTATAACACATTCATCAGTAGATAAATAAGAATTGAAATATCCTGAATGAGTAATTTTCTCTTAATCAGACAATATTATATCATCAAATTTTAATTGAAGACAATTGATTCGTACATAGAAATCAAAATTTAGCAATCATAATGTATTGTCAGTCAATCCATTAGTATTTTTACCAATGTTTATGAGCATTTTTTTTCATTTCTCGTATAGCTACTTTACTGTTTACATTCTTTTGAGGACAATCACATTCGACATGTGTCCAGAATTCGAACACTTAAAACATTTAATTCCCTTACATTTATTTTCACCTATGTTAGATTTTTATAGGTTGAATTTTCTCACAGTTATAACAGCCAAGCAAATTTGTATTTTCGGTTTCATACATATTCTGTCTATTGATGATCCCACATTTGGTCTTATACTTGTAGGTTAGACAGTGTAAAACTAAAATTGTTACGAATTTTTTCATTAATTTTATTTTAAATTCTGATAAAATATCACAACCGTATAAAATGCATTTATTTTTAGGACTAAAATTAATTTCATTAATTATGTAGTGGGATAAACTGACATCTATAATGCCATCTGATGATATTTCTTTCATACTAGAATAGAAATACTGATGAACATTTTCATGTTCCCCCATCTTTCTTTTAACCAACATTTCATGTGAAATTGCAATATTATGTTGTAACTCAAATTTATCTGTCAGTGAGACATTTAGCATTTCTTGAAATATGCAGTTTGTAATTCCTGTAAAGGATTTCTTTCCAAAAATAAAATTTTGGATATTCTTTCATTCCATAATTTGAGACATTTCCTCAAAATCCAAATTCAATTTATCTGCGAGGAAATTATCTTCGATTGAAAATGGTTTTATATTTCCTCCAATGTTGCGAAAAGTTATCGGAAATTTAAAATTAGCCATTAATTCGGATTCGAATTAGAAATTTCTGTTTTCTTTCTAGTATGTAATTATTTCGAATCGTCTTCAAAATCTGTTGCTTCACATTCTTCAGAATTTGACTCTTAACATTTCGAAATAACACAAATTCGTTAAATTTCTTTTCGAAATTTCCATCGTGGAACCTCCATGGCTCAAATTTAATATATTGCAAAGAAAAATAAGTGTATTAATAGTGAATGCAGTCCTCCGCCAAAAGCCACTATGTTACTTCTGGTGCGACGTCAATAAAAACAATCACAATCACCAAATAAAATGCAATGTAATTTTAATTTACAGCTGCTGTATCAACTTTTAACGGTATCGTAATACTTAGAATATTCAACAATTTCATAGCTATATTTATCAAATTCGTAAAAATAAACAAAATCAATCAAAATACAGTGACTCCTTGTTGCATATACTAAATTACCCGATGCGTGCGTCTAGATTGTTTCACGGGTAATTGATAAGTGAGCCTCGACACTTTGCTCTTTTGCCTAAGGTGACCATATTTTAACATTCGAAAAGCGGGACATCATTCACAAGGGGAGGGAAGGGGGTTCTCGATTAAATTTAGGTACCTAAAAATACCTACCTTTGATACCTAAATAAATTGCTTACCTAAATTATCTGAATAGCTGATTTGTTGACATCATTTCTTTAACTAGCACTAGCACACAGTACGATATGTATCGTATAAGAGACATTTACAAAACTCAATATGCGAAGGCGTTACTTAGTGAACGACCAACAAACTCTTTACACCCTGACCCTTCTCATCTCTTAAATTCCCCTCCGTTTCCAATTTTTGTATCAGATGTAATTCCTTTGCAACAATGTTCCAAATGAAGCAAGATCCCTAGACGAACATGTCTCCATGAGAATAAAATCTGAGGAAGTGTACAAAGAGTTCTCTCTTCCTTTTACAGCTACAAAATGTTTTCGTCGCTGCCAATGCCAAAAAAATGCCACTGTTAATTAAATCCAAACAATGGTGGTCGTATTCTAGCAACTGATTAAGGCAAACTTTGGTAATCAGTTCTAATTATTTTAATTATTAAAGTTTAGCATTATAAAATTTACAAAAATAATATAAAGCTCACATCCAGATGAAATAGCTCTACATGGAAGCAGAAAACCATATATTCCCTTCCTGTTCTCCCGCCTTTCCCTATCTTGTAAAAAATCTTCCCTATCCTATCTTCTTAAAAAATCCTATCCCTATCTTCCCTATCTTCTTAAAAAATCGGGACTTTCTTAAGACCCCGCGGGACGCGGGATAAATTGTTAAAAATCGGGTCTGCCCCGCTAAAAGCAGGACGTCTGGTCACCTTACTTTTGCCCCACCCCACTTTTGCCAGCAAAATATATGGATTACAACCTCTCTCTGTGTTTAAAGAATCACACACAGGTAAAGCAAATTAAGATTTAATTAAATTCTGATGATTACAGAAGAGATGTCAGTAAATAGTTGTATTGCATAATACTGTTAAATTACTATGCAATACAGTTATGAAACATCAATACTTCACATTTTCTTGTCAATGTACTTTATTTCAAGATTCCAAAAGAGTTGAGTTATTGTTTCTTAGTATCAGTAGTACATAGATTTGCGAAGAAAAAAAAAGGAAAAAATCACAGTAAAAACACGATAACGCTCCCTCTAGTAATTTACTGTATAACAGAGCAAAATATTTTTGTGTAATTTTCACTCCCTTACACATATATACTTCTCGACAAATTCTCAAATAACGGAACTAGTTACGTTGAAAAGTAGATTTTGAATGGAATTTAAAGATGCAAATCAAATTACTGTAAAATTTATATCCAAACCTGATTTGTTTTCATAAGCAGTGCAACTATGTTAACTTTTTGACAGACCCTCGTACACACACATAATATATATATATATATATATACATACATACATACAAATTGCTTTTTGACTTGCTGGGTTCCATATTTTCGTTTTTACATTTCTTTCTGAATTTTTGTCTTTTTAAATATTTTATATTATTCTTTCATAAATTTGCAGTATATATATATATATATATATATATATATATATATATATATTTGTATGTACACACACACACACACACACACACATATATATATATATTTGTATGTATATGTGTATACACACACACACATATATATATATATATGTATATATTTGTATGTATGTATATATACATGTGTGTGTATATATATATATAATTAGCCGTTCTTCAGTGTGCTATAAAGTACGACCACTAAACTTAACTCTGCCTCCGGACAAGGATAGGTCATAGTACCTAAGTTCTGAGCAGTTTAACAATTTAATAAACTGCGTAAATTAATTTTGGTACGTGTTTTTTATTTGTTTTGATAATTTGCTAATTTTTCGTGATGCGGTAATTAATTCAATTATATTTTTCTTTACCCCTTTCATTATTTTTCTTCCGTTTTTCACACCTCGAAACTCACTTTTTACAATTTTTCTAAACATTCGCAAGTTTCTTATTTCAACCGTCTATTAAAATTTAAACTTGTGTCGGAAATAATTGTAACAAGTTGTCTAGTGGGTCACGATGTTTACTACTCGTAGCTCCTAATGTTATCTGTTGGTTTTTCTAAGGATTTATTGAACAATCCTTGTACTTATTTTAAAATTGAAATTCAAAAATATATTATGCAACAATAATTCGAAATTAATTATTACATATATTAATTTTAAGCTAATCTTCTCTCTATGTTTGTCATTTAAAATTTTTTATTATTAAAAATGCAATACTTGAAAATCTCCTGCTTTTCTGTAAGTAGCATTTTTAATTATATCATATTTAATATTTTTAAGAAAATGTATTATACTTTTCATTGCATAAGCTCCTTCACTCATCCAGAGATATGCGATTGACATTATAAATTTGAACTATGGTGAAGAGATGAAAATGGTACATATCAGCTGGTATTCAGTTCTCTATATTTCCACAACTCACTAAGGTCGCAGTAGTGCTGTGGTCATGGTAGTGGATTCGCACCTGGTAGTTTTCATCGAGTTGTGGGTTCGAGTTCTGATGCCCCAAAAGACTCACCGTGTAGCTGGCTGATGCGCCTTAAATCTATCGACGTTTCAAATTCTCCTGTTGGAGGGCTGTAGAAGTTTGGAGAATGAGGTACCAACTGAGGTGGGATTCTGGTCACTAGACAAAGATTAAAAAAATTACAAGATCGTCGCTACATTTCATGAATTATTTAAATATTCATTTTTGTGTGCTTGTGTATCTCTTTTGCCGGGAGTCTGTCTGCCAGCTGAGTCATTGTATCATCATATCAGCATCCGGTATAACCAGGAAATTGTGACGTCAATGGGGTGCAGATTAATATGCATTCCAAAAAAGAAAGAAAGAAAAGAAAAGTGAAATGTGAGAAATTGGAAGTTTTAGAACGATGAAAATTCGATGACGATTCCAAAATGAACGTAATTTGAACTAACTCATCTGTGAATAAATTACTCGATTATGTTTTCTTTTGATTTTCAGGATTGTTTTATTCATTTGTTCTTTGCTCCAACCTGTACTGTTTTTTGTTACTCTATTTTAAAGAAAATTGTGGAAAAAAAAAAAAAAATCTTTTCACTAATAAATGTTGAGCATGGGGATAATTGTCCCCGGGGGGGGGAGCGATTTGTACCTCTAAGCCCTTTGGGTGAACTCGGTCCCCTTGGGCATTCAGCCCCAAACCCTCTTGTTGCGTTTCAGTGCGTCGTTAATAAACGCAATCACATCCACACAGTGCTACTTTTTGAACCCTGGAACCAGTTATATTTATTTGCAGTAATTCGTATTATTCACATGAGAAATCTACGAATTAGAAGAAAGCGCGAATCTTTAGAAGGTAATTTAAGGTATAATGCTGCAAAATTATGCAATAAATAAAGCATATGCAGTCAGAATTTCCAATATTGAATTGAATCGATTAACGTTTAATTCACATTAGTTTATTTCTTTGATTGAAAATGCGATTAAATATCATTTATATTCCCACTTTATATCTTACAACTATTAAAATAAATCCACAAAAAGGAAGCTGAATGAGTTAAACGACAAATTTAATCAAATCTCGTATCTTTCATTCTCTTTACAATTTCATTTAATGGCGTGCTTTTCTTTCAAATTCGGGAGAAAAAGTGGGAAAAAAATCTTTTTAAACTAATTAAAGGTGATGAATAAGTAATTTATTTCTATTGAGGTTCTGGAGAACTTCAAATTGCTTGATTAATTGAAATCCGTGAACGGGGTCTTTCTCCAACCCTTGCACTAAACACTAAATGTTTTTTCTTAGACTAGGATGTTAAAAGTGTTTTTTTCCTCAGCATAAAAGACATTTTCTCCCTTAGAATTATTCATGAAAATGTTATATTAGTCTTTTAGTTGAACACGAGGATTTTTTTATCCTATTTTCTGAAGGTGTGTTTTAAATATAAAGCCATTTCTATTAGAGTTTCAAAGGATTTTAGTCTTAGGTAAGAGTTGTTCTTTTAAAAGGAGAAAAAAAAAACTCTTACATAAAAACACACAAAGCTTCGTTTAAATAAAGTGTACGAAAATAGTTTGCAAGGTAAGATCCTCGAGCTTTTATTAGTTTTTTAGTATCCATTAAGAGATTACCTCAAAAGTATTAGAAAAACTATTAGATTCCTTAATGACTTAAAATGTTCGAAGCTAGAATTATAATCTCTTGAAACCAAATATGAGATTTGTGCAAAGCGAGCAAAAAGAAAGACATAAACTGAAAAAAATGAATAATTTAAAATTTATTTTGAAATTACAATGATTAAAAATAATTTAAGCTTAAACTTTCGTCATATTACAAGGTACACAGTAAAAATGTGCGTAATTTTTATGCAGGTTAAAGGGTTCACTATTCGCAGCTTTTTCGTCCTTTCGGTAACCTAAAGGTCATGATCGCGAACTCGCGATTGGCATTATTTCCATCGAGTCATAGATTCAAGCTCTGATGCCACTGAAGGCCACCGTATAGTGGAACTGGTGCACTTTAAATCTGTCGAAACTCAAAGTCTTTTCAATGGGGTGGTGTGGCAGTTTGGAGAATGAAACCCTGACTCAGGTGTCCCCAATAGCCCTCATGTATCTTCTGAGTGCCATGTTAATAAACAATCAATCAATTTTTCACCATCTCCATAATGTTAAAAATGATTAAGTGAAAGAAGTATTCTTTTTAAAAAAATTATTTTTCGACAATTTTTGTATCTGCATTTATTGTGTCGTTTGTTGGATATCAATGCATATTTGTTTTCCCTTCCCAACATACAAGTTCTGGATGAACATGCGTGCAAAGGATGGTGAAGTTCTCCCAAGAACAAATACGTCACTGTTACTCCTACTACTGCTGAATCTCCAACCTTGAAGCTAAGGCTGCCACATTTATTTTTATATATGTCTTTATATTCATGTAAATAAATCAGCGTTTCGTAATTGTGGCATGGTTTTCATTGCGTTTACTCACAGCATTGTTGTTGTTTTATAAGAAAGAGCAATTTTTAAAAAAAACTATTTGATTATTTTTATAAAAAAAATATTTATATGAGCAGTAACGAAGAGAATAAAGTACTGATCAGATGTGTTCCCGCTAATTTAAGCATAATTTGCAATAGTGTAACACATTATCAATAGCGTGATTATATATTTCAAGGGTATACTGATTTAAACTAACTCTCATAACTTTTTAAATAATTTTTATCTCCTTAATTATCTTAAATAATTATTTATTCCCTAGAATAATAATAAGGCTTAATAAATAGAAACTTATGTATTTTATTGAAAACGCACTCGCATTTTACTAATTTTCAAGATAATTATAAAAAAAGGGAATTTATATACGTGATAAATTATTTTAGAATAATTAAAACATTTACAATAATAGTAATAATTGACTAATAAAAGGGTAATAATCCGTACATTATTATTTGTCGCTTGGAATGAAAACTAGGCTTAATAAATAGACACTTACACATTTTATAGAAAAAGCCCTCGTATTATAATAATTCTTAAGATAATTATAGAAAATAGAATTTATATACGTGATAAATTATTTTAGAATAACTAAAACAATTACCGAAATAACAATAATAATTGCCAAATAAAAGGGTCATAAACGGAATTTTTTTTATTCAATTACATGTATTTCTAAAATAATTATTTCTTTTTCTCTTGGCATTTTCAATATAGCGAAGAAAAAAAGTCAAAGTACAGAAATTATTTAGAACAAAAAATCATTATCTCTCTCATTGCATTTTTTAACTTAATAGGCCCAGTAAAAGACTATTACCATTTAAGTCATTAAACGCCTAACTGCTAGAAAGAAAGCTGCTATTATTTAAAAACAGCAATATTTTTTACACACTACAACGCTTTTTGTTTCCTGAAAAGGAAATAAATGTAAGCTTTATATTCCGAATAAAATATTTCTTGATAACGATCTTTCAAAACAAAGAGGAACTTTTTTGTGCATAAATTCTAAAGCTAAAACGCTTATTAGGAATTGTGAAGTCATTTTGCCTCTGTTTAAGGTCAAATAAAGGGACGATTTATTGAACAATGGGGGACTTTATGCTTTTTATCACGTTAATGGGAGCAGAAATGAAAATTTATGCAAATGTGTTTATCCATTTTCGTTTAAATAAATAAATATATACATTTATGTCGTTAACGGGAGAAATTCTGAACTGCCACAATGATTTATGATTGCAAAAAAAAGAAAGATTGGTGTTTTCTCAGGCATAAATGAGTTTAGCAAAGCATCAGGAATTCCGGTTTTAAAAAGAAATTATTCTTTTAAGCAAAAGCTTCGATTTTTCTTTTAGAATGCTTTTATTTTTTATAGCTTTGAATGCAATTGTGAACAAAAGAAATGCTAAGAAGATTTTTAAAATGTTTTCTAAGTACTATTATCACTGTTCTATAACTTTATATGTTTATGAATACGAGTGTATTTAAAAAAAAAAAATGATCCGTATCAGAGAGGAAACATGGGAAATACGAATGAAGTAATACTCCGTAGTATTGTCCATTCATCGATTTTCTTTTTCTTAAAAGACTGAGATTGGCGCTATTTACATCTAAAAAAATCGATACCTTACTTATCTGGCCGATGAGATCATATTTGCTCTGCTCGGAGTAAATTTGTGGGAAGCAATTTATTATTTTGAATATTATTCAGATTTTGGTGTATCCAATGATGAATCCACGTCTCATCAAGGATGACAACTTGACACAAAATATCGACGAAACTCGACGCGACTGCTATAAATTTTTGATTTATCAGTAAATGTCTGCCAAAGGAAATCTAACTTATAAATGAGAGTCAAATTTATTTTAGCGTCTTGAAACCGGTGACAGAACACAATAATAATATCAACTTGAAACTAGCAATGCCTTCTGTCGTGGAAAACAGGTACTTTTTGAACCACTTTCATTCATACATATTAAGAAATTCGCATTATAAAATATCGAAAAAAAATTGTATAATAGTAGCTTGTAGCTCTTAAATAAATAAAATATTCCTGAAAAGATATGTTAGCAGTATTTTTTTCCTTTGAGTTTTAATTTTGGAGCTTTTATACTTTTATACAAAAGTAACAACGAATTAATAAAATGAATAAAACAACTATTAATTCATTTAATATTAAATTAATAATTTTTTATTAAAAATGTTTTGAATGACGTAGTGAATAATAATTGAAATATCCTAAAAATAAATTAAAATATAGTTCCACGAATTAAGTTATTTTACAATGTTTTTCTGTATTTTACTTGGTGTGTGTGTGTCATCCAATTTTCGATCGTTAATTTAATCAACTTCCCAATAAGCTAGAGCTCTGAAACTTTGGGAATCGTTCTTACTCGCAACAATGTAATATTTAGACATTTGCGACAAGTTTTAACTAATATTTCAATAATTTTTAAATAACGTAATTTGTGTAGTAACCTGGCGCCATCTATGGCAGATATATTGAATTTCGCAGAGAGAGTGATCTTAAGACGAGAGAGATATGAGGTTTTTCACCAAGTTTTAACTAATATTTAAATAATTTATTTTAATAAACTTTGCCACCATATAAAAACGTTGTTTTATTTTATCTCGAATTATTTATATTAATATTTAATTTATTTACTATCGTATAACTCATTATTTTTTTATAGCATTCTTATCTCTTTTATATTGTATCTTTTTATACTTGTACACACACACACACACACACACACACACACACACACACACA
>BMAW01053765.1:63670-83134 GCA_019974015.1 Nephila pilipes
TTCGAGTATTGTTCTAGTGCTTTCAAAGAATCCGAGTGGTTTACACTCGGACCTCAACTCTAATCCTTAAATCAGCCTTTCAATACTATAGCATTTAGATTCCACCTCCTCTCGTTACAACGCCTCTCTGATCCTCCTTCTCCTCTCTTTCTCTACTCCTTCAGATGGAGTTTATATACTTCTTAATTTAACCGCTTCACTTCATTCCTAACTGCTTTGCATATTACATTCTTCATCACGTTTCATTTTTGGTTGGGCAAAGGTTGTTTAGCGAAAGCAATCAATCTCAATTGAAAGTCCCCAAGGTTAGTGAAGAGAAACCGCGAATAGCCCAATGTCACAACGTATTTTAATCAAAAGGTAGCCTCGCAAGAATGAATTTAGACAGAATTGCTGGACCTAATTATTTGTCAAATTTCTGATCATAGAAGATAAATGGCATCCAAAGACTCTGAAGTAAAATAAAAGCAGATGGGATGCTCCGGCTGCGCTGTCTGGTATTCGAGCCATCACAGATTAATAGAGTTAGCTTATGAAAGAGTCAGTCTAAATAAACAATTAGTCAAATAATAAAACTATGCTTATTTTTCCAAAGAGAAATCAAATATCAAGGCGTATACCACGACTGTGGAGCAAACCCTCACACATCGACTACAAAATATAATCAGAAATGAAAACTTATTTAACTACTATCAAAAGTGGGTTCGATACCAGAATTAGCTCCACATTAATTTTAGGGTAAATACAGATCTGGTCTCGTAGTTCAAACATTTCGAATTTTCCCTCAGTATCTTTTTATTTTCCTACTGCTATTATGACGGTAAGATATTCGTGATTTTCTCTTCTCTAACATTTGTTCTTTTTCGTAATTTGAATTGCATACAATTACAACCCCTTGCTATCAAAATGAAACGTGATTAGGTAAATTTGAAGACAATAAATGTTGCGAAATTATATATATATGAAAGAAAAAAGGTGATAAAAGATAACAACAAGGTGATAGATATTTATAAACTAAATCGAAACATCGTAATTAATCATTTGGTTTGAAGGGTTTCTAGTTAAAGTTCTAAGATTCGGATATATTATTACGGGGAAGAATTTTGATCAGAGAGGGTCATTTGGTAAGCTAAGACTGTATTTTTAGAATTTAAATTATGATTGACTGAGTTAAGAGGGACTCTAGAGAGAGGATAGGCTTTTTCACTCTTCTTCAAATTTGAACAATGAATCATAAAGGATTTTTTTTATTGCTGTTACTTATCTTCAATTTTAGTTTTGAACTTATTGTCTATCTAATTAGATGTTTAGATGATATTAGAGTTATAAATAATAAGAAATACGTCACACTATTACTACTAGAGCTGTTCCAATCTCTAACTTACTTCTATCTCTTACAGTTTCACCTCTGCCTTCTCATAATCACTACACTTCATTGTGTGTTGCCAAACTGTCTTACATAATTCACGAGTAAAGGCTGTTCAATAAAATAATGTTTCAGAAATGTTCAAATGTCTAATTGATGTGAAATAGGCCTGCGAAACTCTACACAGAAAGCTGTATTTGAAATAAAAGTATTATTATTAATTCCTAAAATTTGAACAATGAATCAAGAAAGCCACAATATAGGAGAATATACTCGTATTTATATGCTTAAGCATTCATGCTCTAGTGTTGTTATCAATAATAAAGCCATTTATTTCCTTCTCAATCATATACTTCCTATTATGCAGAACTGTTGTAATGTACGTAAAGTTGAAATGTATCATTTTATTTTGACTATAAACCAATAGATTGGGTTATTAAATGAACTTCAGCATAAGGTAATTTCCAAAATTGATGCAACATATGGAAAATATGCCTTATTCTCTTGGTAACAGTCATGCATATTTTCTCTTTAGTAAGAAGCGATTAAGCTTGACGAAGGATTTTATACATACGGCTTATTTTTCCCCTTAGGAATGTTCTGATATAGATAAATGTTCAGAGCAGTGTAGTCGTTTTCAATGCAGAGTTTGTTTTATCCGAAAGCAAAAGTCGTTAAATAAACGAGCAATTTGGTAAATGACTTAAATATTTGTGTCGCCTTGTGAAAAGATAAAATAATATTTTTCAAAAAAATGTTTCGCATGTAAGTGAAGACAAACATTGAATTTCCCAAAATGAATATTGTTTACATGGAAAAGAGAGAGAATAATTAATTCTCTTGAGATTTGAGGAAAAAAATAATGAGCGTCAAGCAAATTGTTCTTTTGAATACTGTGCTCTAGATAACGCGTATTTTGTAGCTTAACACTTTTATGTTTATGTCTCGCCTCTAAAATTAAGAATAGAACATTTTGATCAATTTAATACGATACTTATTTTTATGAATATCTTTGAAACTAAAATATGGACTTTAATAAAAGTAGTCAGAGCAGAAAAAATAATTAAAGAATATGCCAGACAAATGAATATTTTTTCGCTTAAGATAACAATTTTTATGTCTAATTTTTCTATGTTACTCAATTCAATTCATTGACAGAACGAATCGATATTATCAGAACAAACTATTTTAATTTGTCAAACATTCCAATGTAATCCATACTTATTTTATAAATTAAGATAAAAAAGATTTCCTGAATATTCTATCTATATTTAATAACAATATAAACTCAGCAATATGTTGAAACATGTTGGTCAGCATTTAGTTTCAAGTACTTTTAAGATATATCAACAGTTTAATCGCGAAGCTATAGACTACAACCCAGCTGAGGACTCCAAATTTCTAAATTGCAACGGATTAGAATTGCTCGATGTAATATTCTTTGTTCTGATAAAAAATAATTGCTTAAAAGAATATTATTTTCTTATAAATTTAAGGGGGGAAGGGCTATTAAGTGTTTTGTTTCATTTTTCGTGCCTTCTTATCACTCTTTTAAGCTACAAACACCTTCAGTCGCCCATCCAGATGACTATACTTTAGAGGTATACGAGTAAATAAACAACTGAAATGAATTTAAACACGATCGAAGACGTAAAACTTAAGAAAACTGGAAGTCTTTGTCCAATTACGACAAAAATGAGTGAATGGAATGAACATTCCAAGAAAAAGAAATGATTACAATTTCAAAGCTATAGAATGATTTATTCCAGAATTCATCTATAGAAAATGAGGTAGATCATCTTTAACTTGGGTGAAAGTTGTCTCTTGGCATAGAATTAGGTAAGTAAAGTTCCCATGCTGTGTCTGGCGGGACTTTTGTCAAATTGTCTATGACTGTAGAAGCTATATATGCAATATTCTGGATGGGTGTTGCCCTTTTCCCATAAGGTTTCCATTCAAGTGGTGGAACTGTCAGGTGAACTAGATGGTCAGGGGAGTGTTTGGCAATCTTTAAGGCAATGCATTACAAATTGTGCTCCTGGTGAACGGCATTATCTTGTTCAAAAGTTCCAGGCAACAAAAATGGAAATGCAGCACAAGCGATAATAGAATTTCATTTACCTACCTACCGATGAGCTGCAAGTGTGTCATTGTTGAATAATATAACAGTTCGGCTATGAAAGGAAATATCTTTTCAGAAATAACGCTCATTTGTAGACCCGTGAACCGTACAATAACATGGATAGGATCTTTTCATTACCCTTATGATTTACATACAGATTTACGTTGATCGTCAAGATGCAGTTGGTAGGAAGATTATTCATTCCAAGTCCAAGTCCAGTTCTAAGTAAATCGAGCTAGACATTTTAGTAATATGACTTGGGGATGCACAGACAGGATGAGTTATAGGTGTTAAGGTCTGGCGCAAGTGAAGACTTGGTTTCCCCGGTAGTGTGTCAGCAGTTCTGTTGGTAACGTGCTTGCAAGTTGTCAAGTCGGATGGTTAACAATATCGAATCTGGGTTTGTGACAAGCGCTCATACAATCACTTTGTCTTCTTGTGACTGAGAATCTTCTATTTACCCTTTCAGCCTCTTTTAATCTGGTAACCGGATATTTTCAACCTCAGTATAATAGAGATTTCAATTAATCTTTTATAACACATTCACACATTCTGGATAATCGAATCCAACGCCATGCAGCGTAAGCTATTCATTGAATGTTCAATACGAAAGTTTTTCTCTCTAAATTGTATTAAAATCTGTTTATTTTTGCTGAGTGAATTACTGTGTATGCCTGAAAGGGTCTGATACAAAATGCAACAGAAAAATGTTATTTCTATTACTATTATTAAAAAAAAAGGTTTTCAACAATATATCATTTTTCATTATTCGTAAGAATTTTGAATAGTCTGAATAGTTCAATTTTAAGCAAATCCTTTAATTTTTTATACAGCATAAATGACTTCTTGAAAAATGTTATAACTATAAATACAACTTATAAATTAAGAATTTTAAAGGATAACCAACACTAAACTGTTTTTAATAGACATATAATATGCATTATTTAGGAAGTATTCTGTCAGGAATAATGTTACAGAGATTAATTCCTTTCTGCTGTAAATGAAAAATTCATATTACATTATAAAAAACATAAGGAGAGGTTTGAAACATAAGGAGATATCTGAGAGAGATCAGTTATTTTACATCTTAATATGTATTTAAAGATATAAATATGATGATTATATATCTAAGGTAAATTTTTTGCAGGATCTTAATTTAAATAAACATAATTTCTAACTTTCTAAAGAATTCTCTTTTCAGTTTATTCGGATATATTTTTATTATCATTCTTGCATAAAAGCATATAATAAAAGAGGAAATTTATTTCAACATTTTGGAAGAATTATATCATCATTTATTTGTGGAATAATTAAATATTAATGGTATATTTTATTTGCTATATTGTTGGTGGGGAAACGGGCATTCATTCTTATAATTTTTAAACTTCGAAAAATTATATAAGTTTTGCCATATTTAATTCAAATAAATATGAAAATTTTAATGATATACCTGCATTACAATTTTAAATATGTAAAACTGATTTTATTCTATAATATTTATTTCTATCTCTTTTAGTTTTCCCAAATTTGCTCACATAAACTTACAATTTTGACTCTATTTCTTACAGACACAAAAAGAATAATTTACTGTAGTTTTGGAAATTCTAATCAGGCTTATTGATAAAACTCTTAGGAAGTGTTTCCTACGCATTCTTTAAAAAATTTCCAGTTTTTTTATTGTAAAATTTTCTTTATTTTTAAGCCCAAAAATCAAGTGTAAGATTACACCTTCAAACATAGTGGTAAAAGTTATTTCCTTTTTTAATGCTTAAAAGTAATTAGCGCATCTTTAAACAACATAGTAAAAAAATATCCTGCCGAGTAAAAAGACTAAAAATGTTTTTATTAAATAATGTTAGAAGGGAAAAACAGAATTTTATTCAGCGTGAAAGAAAAATTTAAAACTCGACTCTAAAACAAGTTATTTGCGTTAGTATCGAAATTAAAATAAACGCTATCGATTCAGTGTTTTCAATTAATCTAACACTTTAGAATCATCTAGAATTTCTGTAGAAATAAATTTCTCATTCGTCTTGTTTAGTTAATATGAGAAATTTTAAACTTCGCTTATGATTTTAAACTTGTGGGGGATAAAGTGGGCAATTTGAAGTGGTCAAGTAATATGTATTAAATGTTCAATCTTTTTTTAAAGTGCAAATAAAACGTTCATGGTTCAGATAGTAAAGCCCATAATTTAGCAAAATGAGCTTTTTATTCCATTATTGTTGTTCGTTGAGAGAGAGGTTCATGATGATACAGCACAATGTCGGCCAGTAAGGCCGAAGGGAATGAGCATACGGATATAACAGAAGAGAGCTTTTTCACCATGCATGCTAATTTTTATGGGGCTTTTCTAGATACTTTTTTCAGTCACATGATACTCATATCATACTCATGTGGTTTAGGTGTAGGGATTCTTAAGGATTTTAGCTGCAGACAGACAGTCTAGTAGGAATTATTTCCTGACAGATTTACGACAGTAGGAAAGCGGATTAAACAAATTTCATGAGCACGTGATCTTTTTAATAAAAGGAGAATTTGCAATTGGATCAGGAAATAGAAATGAACTCTTTACTTTTGAATTAGAGAATGGGAAAAATTAGGAAATTATATTATTTTTCAGTGAAACTGTAAAATTAGTTATTACCCCCCCCACACACACTTATTACAAATTAATTATAATATTCTTGAAACTGAATATTTAAATAAAAATTACAAAATTACAGATTCTTAGAAACACTTTTAAAAAAGTTTCTTGTAAGCAAAGCACTTTACAGGAATAGTAATTTTAGTAGATGGATATATAGGAATATTATATGTAATTACATCTAACTTTATAAATATTAGGAAATAGTTTTTTAGATATTCATGAAAATTTAATTGAATCATGTAACATTAAATTTATAAAAATAATTTAAAATATAAAATATATAAAATGAAACTAATTCTTTTTGTTAAAGATATTAGAAATTTTTAAAAATTGTTCAAATCTTACATTCTAAATTTTTATTTTCGCCAAGTCAACGTACCGGCGCACAATGCGCTCTCTGTGAAACAGTTTATGGCGGACAAACGGATTACTGTGCTAGAACATCCATTGTACTCACTAAATATCGCACCATACGATTTTTGCCTGTTTCCAAAAGTGAAAAGTGTATTGAAGGGAACACATTTTTAGTCTGTAGAAAAGATGAAGGCAAAAACGGCAGACTTACTGAAGAAGGTGACACTTAATGATCTGCTGCACTGCTTTTAATAGTGGAATACTCATATGCAGCGATGTATTGATAGGGAAGAGGAGTATGTTGAAGATGACTAAAAGGAATTTGTGGAATGTTGCCCATCAACAGAGAAGGGTAAAACCCCTTTTTGACAAAAAATTACTTTTATTGTAATAGAGAATGATTAAAATAGCATTATTAGAAAAGATCATTATTATGCATACAAAAAATCTAAGATCTATATAAGAAAAAAAAGAATATATATCTCAAAAACAAGGCATCTTAGACATGATACTCATATTTCATAATTTAATGCATACTCTGGTACTCTTAATGAAACCAGAAGCCAAGTAGTTACTAATAAGTTCTGAAATGCTTGTAGAATTTATATGCTCACATGTATATAAGAGCATTATTGTTATTTGTAAATAATGAAACTAAAGGTTATATTTCACTAATTGATACTCGGAAACTGCTTTAATGTTTGAAGGCATCAACAATATTACACGATGCAAGGGCCTTCACCTAAGATTTTAAATTTACATTAATATTACTAGAGATGAGATTAGTACTCCTAAACAAGATGGATTATTACAAATCTATCAGATTGTCGCGACTATTTTTTTAGCAAAGTTTTATCGTTGAAACGCGTCATTTCCAAACGATTTTGTTCTGTAAATTTCCAGTGAAAAAGATCTTTAAAATGCTTCGAATTCGTTGATCATTCAGAAACATGCGAAGGATTGTGATTTGTGACTTAAGAAATCGATTTCAGTTGCCTCTGGAAATATTGGAAAAGCTTTCAAAAGTTTGGAATGAAATTGTATAATGAATAATTATGGGTTTTGAAACAAAAGGAAACGTAGAGTATTTTTGAAACTGGTCAAAACAGGACTTGAAAAGTTGTTTACGGAATTAAAAGTAATAAAATATATATGTAGCAGTAAATGAACAAAATTTATTTGTTAGATTTTTTATTGATTTAGGTAACCAAATAAATCTTACTCGAAATATTGCAAATATTTTCATTTGAGTTTTGTTTTGAAATAAAAAAAATATAAATAATATATTAAATGCATATTGATTTCAAAACACACACACATATATATTTCTTAAAAAATACACTTTAGTTTTTAAAACTCTTTAAAAGCAAATTTAAATCAATGATTCATATAAAAGTGTGTCATTAAGTTCAGATTATCCAAAGAAATTTTTAAAATACTGCAAATTAGAATTATATTTATCCCCAAGTATAACATTGCGTTTTTGCTTCTAACAAAACTTTTTAACCTTCTTAAAAATTGAAGATGAAAACATTTTTTTTCCTGGAACGGTTTTTCTCTTCAGCAAATTTCTAAATGTGATTGCTTAAATCTAAATTAAGATAAAACTAATATTTTTAAAAAGGAGATACAATCCTAATTACAAAATTATTGACAACTGAGAAATAGCCATATTTTTCAAGATATTTCAGCCATATTTTCAAAGATATTGTAAGTGCAAGGATAAAATACTTAGTTCGAAATATTTTGGTTTTAGTTAATTTTAAAATAGAATATATGATGCATTCTGAATCGATTGTACTATGTAGGTGAGAAATAACTTCATCATAATCGATGTACTATGATAGAATTTTTAATTAGTTCATTAAATAATTTTTACTGACATTCCCAGTATAAACATTAGCTGTAGTTATAAATATCTATTTTGAAGATTTATAAGCAAAACACTTCAGTTCTCATGATATTAGAGTAACTCCGATAAGTCATGTAGGATTTAGTAATCTCCCCTTGTAACAATCACCATGATTCTAACTTTAATGGAACTACAAACGCCCCCCGTGGTGATGTTGAGAAAGAGACACTTCTTCCCAACCTCTAGTTGTTTGTTGTGCGTGTGTATGCTTGTTGTGTGTGAAAATGTCTTATACGTATTCCTTATGAGTATTACTGTGATGTATCCGTGTGTTGTGAAACCAACAAAGAAATAAAATCCTTTTCGTCACAGAAAAGGACTAGATCTTCATTCAAATGCCTAAAAGGGCGTCCCACGCACTCATGCCATGCGCTACAAAATTGGCACCCAACGTGGGGCAGCGGCGGATTTTATCGCTAGATAAGTAATTTTTACTTATTAGTTTTAAAGATATTTAGAATGGATCACTTTGATCTTTTGAGTTACATTCATAAATAATATAATTTTATTGATTCTTTGAATTGATACTCTCTGAAAGACAGTATTTCCTATTTCGAAAACCGTTGTTGTATGATTCATCTCGAATCGAAAGTATATCTTGGTTTTGAAAATTAACATTTCTGTATCTCATAAATAGAATTGTAATTTTAATGATTCATCTCGAATCGAAAGTATTTCTTGGTTTTGAAAATTAACAATTCTGTACCTCACATAAATGGAATTGTAATATTAACAATTCATCTCGAATCGAAAGTATATATTGATTTTGAAAAATCAACTATTCTTTAATTCTAAACTGTCCAAGTGAAAAATATTTCTTGTTTTGAAACAGTTCTTTTATTCTTAATTAGAACTGTATTAAAAAAAAGAAACAGGGAATCTGCCTATTTTCATATACTTTCCTTGATTTTGTGTCTCAAACAATTCATTGCTTAATTATTATCATTTTTAAAACAAACTGCAATGAAACATCTATCTGAAAGTTGTAATGCTGTACGTCATTATTATATAATTGAGTTAAAACGAAACTTTCGAAAACTTCTTTATTAATTTCTTGTGTATGTTGATACCTGAACTATTTCAATATTTAGCTCTCTAATACTATTTGGAATTTTTGTGACGAGGCTTTATTAGATAGCATTTTTAAAATTATGTTAAAAATATATCTGCGATCCGTCAAAAAACATCCATCAAAGCCCTACCTCTTCCCTCCGCTCCACTTTTTGTGTCGACATGTGTCTTAGGCGTTAACCGGCAACTCCAGTTTTTAATTAATTTCTTTCTTTCTGTGTCATCATTTCTCGAATTCTTTGGTAAATGAAGAAACTTATATGCGAACATGAAAAAAAAAACCTAAATATATAAGGGAAACACTGGGATCCAAATGTTAGTTTACAATTAGCTTATAAATATAAAAATATGAAATTTGAAAGAGTTTTGCTTAAAATAATTATTTAGCGTATTTTACATAATTTAATATTAAGCGTCGGTAACAATTAACCCTTTCGCTACCGGAGAAAAAAGGCCGAGGTTAAAAGACGATTTTAGATATTAAGCCTAATTCGTGGAAAACATTCCTCTAAAATCGGCTATTCATTAAAATATGTTGGTATTTTTATATATTATTTAAAATGCATTAAACGTAACATTTACGGAAGAAAAAAAGAAATAATCGAAAATTCTATGTTTTTACATAAAATAATTACATAAAAATCATATCTTTTACGAAAATACAAAATATATTTACATTTGTTACATAAATTTCATGGAGTAATGATGTACCATTACATGGAACATATAGATATGAAAAATATATTTTATTATGCTGTATGGTATATTAAAAAAAATTCAATGCATAGTTCAACGTCACATGTCTTACACACATATTTTGACGCTTCACGCAAGATTTTGAGCAAAAGGCACATCTTCTTTGTCCTTTTTTTTACTTTAATGTCTATGCACATATTTGGATTATTTTCGCTAACATTACTGTCAGATTCATTCACTAGTTAACAAATCTCATTATCAAATAAAAACTTTCTTTTCGTCATGACTGTCGCTACCAATAAAAACCGACTGAATTAAACCCCCATAAAGAGCCATAAATTCTCCTTTGAACTTCTAAGAAGCAAGCAAGAAAGAAAAAAGCAAACCGAAAGCAAATGCACCCTTTAAATAATGTCATTACATTTAAAGAGCCGCGTCGCAACATGTGCTTTTAACAACTATCCCCCTCCTGGTAGCCAGAAGTGAAATCCAAGCCCATATCACTAAGGTCAACACTCCAAATAACCTATCTGTATAGATTTCGCGGTATTGTATCGCCATCTAGTAACATTAAAAGAATCAAATAAAACGTTCTCATCAAGAGTATCTCAATTTATACGTTGGTTCTTAGAAGACACTCAAGGAGCGTATCAAATGTGATACGCTGGGCACAGGAGATGAAACGCGAGCGTATCAAATATGATACGCTGGGAGCGAACGGGTTAAATAAACTGATTTCTTTTCTAAAGACTACTGATGTATAAAAAGAAGTAAACCATATATTTTTGTAGAATAACTACATAAATGGCTATTAATAAAGAATATATTTTCCCCTACTTATAATTCAATGTGGCATCGACATTCCATATTGTCAGTTAAGATGCCAAATTCTAAAATAAGAAGAATTGTAGAATTGAAGTCAGTTTCTTGAAAGAAGGATTAGTCCTAAGGACGTTCTATTCTACTGGCCATTCCATTCGATACAGACCTTAATCTATAAATAAAATCATGAACGAGCATAGTTCTTTATGAATGGTCACTATCGATAGTGATGAGCTCATTGCTAATAGCCCCATTATGTGCATTACCATTTGGAGCAAGGATCTCGTCTCTATGTATTTGACAACAGAGTTTCAATACCAAGTACATGAAGGTCATTTGGTACACCTTTCCTTTACATCTTTTATTATGATTCCACCTCTTCAATAACAGTGACTTTCAAAAACGCTACATTTACTGTCTCTGGTGCTTTGTTCTCAAGATCAAACCGTGGCCTGATTTACTAAGTAAGATGATATTTGTCTGCGAAGAGTATAAAATCTCAGTGTTGTATGGTCCAGTTTGTTGCCAAACGTTAACATGCATTTCTATTTTCGATAAAATAGACGTACAAAAGAGGACATTTTGTAAAGAGTTCTTGACTTGGAAGATTCAACGTAGATACATAGATATTGCCATCCATGCTTCACCACATCAAGCTTCTTAGGTCTGAAAGAGTTAGAAATCAATCTTTCATGGCATTAGTTATCGTTGGACAGTCTGAAAATTCTGTCGTGGTACTAAATTTTTGTATTAATATTTATCCTATAGTCTGTAAACTACTTTACGAAGCACATAAAGATGTATTGCAGAAATCAGCTCCACCAAATGTCATTGTTTTTAATTCAAAGTGAGACACTAATAATAACAAACAGCAGTGAGCTTGTGATATCAGCATTTTACCTCTCCGATTGCTTATCATCTTAACAAATCAGGTCAGTTACATCTTCCAAACATGACCCACAATATCTTAGTATGAACAACACTGAAGACCAGTAAGCATAAAAAATATCACGCAATTTCATAGCGTAGAACGTTCGTATTTCCCTACTACTAAGTAAGTATTAAGTTCTCAAAAATTTCTAGTCGGTATGATTGTTGCATACGACAGAGTTTTAGCTAGTATTTTCTTCAATAATGCAGTTTATCCCAGCACTTGGCGCGATTTCAAAAATTAGCATCAAACTTAGCGTTTTGTTTAGCTGAACGTTAAGTCCCGTAAAAACGGACCAGGAGTATACATTTGGCAAAATACTGCAAATAATTCTTATCGCCAAGTGATTAGGATTCTACATTCAACCATTTAATTTATCAAGATTAATTAATTAATTTTAGTTACTTTTAACGTTTTATGTATTTCACTTGGTTCGTATTGTTTCTGTGTGTAGTAATAAATAAAATTTTCTGCCCATTAAATTAACCAACTTCCCATCAAGCTGAGTTCTGAATTTCTGAGAACCGTTCTTGCCTAACAATGCAATATTTAGATATTTGCGACCAGTTTAACTAATATTTCAATAATCTTAATAAATTTTGCCACTATAAAACGTTGTTTTAAAACGTTATTTTTATCTCGAATTATTTTATAATTAATTTTCTAAATTATATATATATATATATAATATATATATCTTATGATATTTTTAGCAAACATTCAGTCATATTTTATTATTAAATTACATGTAATTAAAGGTTAATTAGATGACATATCTTTAACGTTTTTCTAAAGAAATAAAGATTAGGTTCTGATGAAAAAAAAAATTAAAACGACTTGTTGTTAAAATTTAATTCATTAATTTAAAATTAAAATAAGAACAAGAAGTGTTAACAAGAACAAGAACAAGAAAAAGAACAAACATCCATGACGGATCACGGAGTGGAAGGCCGTCTGCCATGAGTGCTGATCTCATTAAAAAAATTCATGGAAAAATTCGTTTGCTCCATAGTTTCACAATCTCCCAACTTTTAGAACACTTTCCAAGCATTTCACGGACAGTTTTGTATGAGACAGTCACGGGAAAATTAAGCGACCGGAAATTCTGTGCTCGATGGGTACCGAAAATCCTCACGGAGATCCACAAAGCCAGTCAAATGGACGCTGCCTTAGAATTTCTTTCCTGGTACCACTTGGATGGGAGTACTTTTTGAACAGAATAGTGACTGGTGACGAAACTTAGATAGAGTATGTCAATGCGGAGACAAAACAACATTCTATAGCATGGGGTCAAAGCGGTTCTCCAATTCGGCTGAGGAAAGCCCGTCAAACTTTGTCATCGAGAAAGCTGACGGTTACCGTCTTTGGGATGCTCAAGGAATCTTGCTTATCGAATTCATGACACGGAGAACAACAGTGGTGGAAACATTGTCGCGTTGCCTGGAAACGACCATCCCAGGAACAAACGTCGCGGCCTATTGAGTTCTGGGGTTGTGCTTCTGCACGATAACTCGCGCCCTCACACTGCTGTAAGAACAGGAGAGGCTTTGCGCAAATTCAAATGGGATGTGTTTCAACATCCTCCCTACAGCCAGGACTTGGCTCCTTCTGATTATCATCTATTCACTTCAATGAAGTGGACAGCATTTCATTGATGAGGGAACTTGAACCACTATACATTGCTAAATCACACAGAGCCACTTTTTATGCAGAAGGAATTGGTAAAATTAGTAAAACGATACAAGCGCTTGAATAATTGGGAGATTAAGAAAATGAGAGTTGTACCTTTGATATATAAATGCTTTTCACTCTGTGCTGGTTTGTTTTACAGCGTGATTCGGAGAGTTCTTACTTTCAATTGCCGCTTTAAACTATATATATGTAGTAGTAATATTGTGTGTGGTGTGTGTGTGTGTGTGTGTGTGTGTGTGGTATGTGTGTGTGTGTGGTAGTATTGTGTGACAGTATTGTGTTTCTACAATGCAAGCCCCATTCCTTCAATATCTTCATGTTAAAATTATTGCTGAAAACTAATTACACCATCACTTAGCCATTATCGAAGACTTGGTATCAATCCTCTCATTGCATCAGAATTTTATTTCTCTGGCGGTATCTTAAGAACTGCATTTTCATGAATAATCCTAGATCCATTGAATAAGAAAAGACTAAATTTTTTCAAAAAAATCAGGGAATAAAAAAAAGAAATTTTGCAAAATATTTTGAAAAATGTGACGCAAAGAACCCATATTGGAGAACTTGATAACAGTGCACATCTAAAACAGAAAAAAAAAGACATTGCTTTCCCAACCTATCTCAAAATTTTCTAAAAAATATATAATATCATTTAAATAAATATGTAAATGTATTTTATAGTAAAATATTAAAAAGTACCTTAATTTAAGCCTTTAAAGTAATTTTTAGTCTACCCTGGAATAGTATTCTCAAAATTAAATTCTTTGTAAAATTCATTATGTTCACTTTATTGGTTTAATTACGAATTTTTTGCTTTTGAATGAAAATTCCTTTTGAAAACTTATTATTATTTCAAATGTTAATTGAAATTTAGTCGATACATTAAGTTTTATATTTACTTTAAGTTTAATGCATATATATTTGTGCGTTAATAAAGACCGATTACATATTCCTCATCGTAAATGTTTACGGAAATATAAAGAAATAGTTATCAAAGTTAATTCGTAAAATGCGTATTAAATTATGCATCGTTCTTCTAATAAAATAATATTTAAGGTTATTAGGACAAGCATAAAATGAATCGATATATTAATAAAACTAAACATTTTTCATATGTGCCCTAGTCATTTTGAATTATTGCGTTAAAAATTAGTTAATGACCTTACTCATTATTCTTTAGCCATTTACCCGGGATGTGCATCTTCTTATGCTTTATTATAGCTACGTAAAATAAGGCTGTAGAAAAGAAAAATAGCCAACAATAACTAATAATTGCACTTGATTATGAAAATTGTAGTTATTAATGTTATTAAATTTTATGGCCCTTTGTAATTTATTTTACATTATAAAATGTGAATAAGAGCTTCTATTTACAGATGGTAATTTTGATTTTTACATTCCAGGTTATTTACCTTAATGTTATTTTGTTGCAATCAGTAGTACATAATAGTTGTTACATATATCCGATCTAAGAAGCTTTAATTTGGTGAAAGAAATTTATTCCTTTTCTATAATTTAGAAGGGATTATGTCTTAATCTTGCCTTTCAAATATATGCACTATAATCATTTGGATTTACATGAGAAAGCAATAACTTATAAAAAATTAAGAATACTTTCATGTTATAAGAATTATTAAAATATATTATAGATTTAGTTTAGATGTTATGTCTCTTGTAAAAATGTTTATTGACAAAACGTAGTCAGAAAATTTCAGATCAAATTTGAATACATTAGACAGTTATTACATCCATTTTCTTATATAGAATTTTAAGTAAATTATGATGTATAAATAAATTAATGAACAACCATGGTAGTAATTTAATAACAGAAAAGTATCATGGAATGTTTCCAATTTCTTACCAATATATATGCGTAAAAGTTAAATGTGAAAATTTTTTAAATTATCATTGTCATCAAACACATTATTCAAATTTATTTTGAACGAATGATTATGGGCTCTGCTTTGTTTATAGAACAAACAATTTATGTAATATTTTCCCTCTTTATTACTCAAACCAATTTACTTACAAACATTAGAAGAATCTTACGAAATTAGAAGCTATTAGTAATAGAGATAATAATAATTCATAGTTATTATTATTCAATGCCTATATAAAGGAAGTGCATTTGCGTAATATAGAGTAGTTTATACATTAATTATCAGAATCTTATATCATTTGATTATAAAATGTTTATTTTCTTTGTGAACAATAGAAACGAAAAAGTGTAAGATATATAAATTTGTAGGTACTTTGATTATCTTATTGGACTTAATTAGATTATAAAAGGAAAATCATGCTTCAAAGTATTAAGTGAGTGTATTTAACTACGTTTTCAGTAATCTTTAATATAGTAGAATTTCCAGGAGTAGTAATTTTTGCTGATCACGAATTACAAACAAATAATCAAAGAAATAGTAGAAAAACATATTTAAACAATCGACATTTTGAAGTTACAAATTTCAAGATATAACTTGAACGATGAAAGTAAAAGTTTATACACCTGCTCAATTCTTAATTTTAGATCGTATATATATATATATATATATATATCAAGATAAACGGAATATTTTGTTTGCTAAAATAGATTATTTCCTTTGATCTTAATTTCTGTTGTCGTGTTACGTTCTTTGCAAATTTTATCTTTTCATTTTAATTTTATGATTTTGACTAACACAGTATAAAGTAAATTATTGAATACCAAGTTTGTGGACCACACCACGTCTCAATCACACATAATCCACCTTCTTATAATCACATCTCAATCTCAGTCTTAAAGCAGCATTTCAATTGTTTTATGACTCCCTTTACTGTCATGATCTAGATTTCTAAGTTGTAAATTTTGTAACGTTATTTTTATTAGACCATTGATTATTTTCAAAATTTATTGTTTTAGTTTTTCATTTTAAAATAAAATTTAATTTTATACTATTTATTTATTAATTGTGTGTGCTATTACACTTCTTTATTTATATATAGGTATGTGTGTAGAGGTGCTATTTGTGAAAGCTATTTCTATATACTAGAAGAACCAGACTTCTATTTTGTAGTTTCATCTACCGGGTCTACCGCCTTGATAGTCAGAGTCAAGGCCATGGTGTTCTAGGCATGATGTAATGGTTGCGATTTTTAATTTATGAGCCAGCATCTAAATTCTATTAGTAAATAATTCATGCATTGAAATATTATGCTCAATTAAATATCGTCTTTTAAATATCAAATCTCTTTTAATCCGAAACCTAGACATCAATTTTAAAAACTTTAATAGGTGTTTGATTTTTGTTCTTAAGTCTTAAATTTTGTACTTCAATTATATGAAAAATTATTTATCTTATTTGCATAAATAATTTGTTTTCAATGAATTCCTTGAATATTTGTTTTATGTATTAAAGTATTGATTTAGTAGTATTATAAGTTGTGATTTTAGTATTTCTGTTTGTTATATATAATCAAATACTACCAACTGAATTTATCTAGAAAGAATATTAATGACTTGCATAGATTATTTCAATACATTTGTTAAATTGAAACTGAAAGCATAAAAGAAATGTGTTCCCCAACATAAAATTAATGAAACATTTAAGTTATATGGAATAAATAAAAAGTTTCTATAATGCACCCGGATTTTTCCAAAGTTCAAAGCTATTGAGATAAATGATTTTAAAATGTCACTTAAAATTGACATTATATGAACTGAAACTATAATTTCCTCTCATTTAAAACATTAATGAAAATTTTAAATGATATATTTATAGGTTTACAAATAGATATCAATTTTTGAAACAAGTATTAGATAATCATTATAATTATTTTAATGTAATTATGTTAAATAATTTAACAATAAATATTTAAAATTAAATAACCCCATATTTTAAATTAAATAATTTAATAAGTATGTTTGTAAAAATTAATTTAATATAAAATTATTTTATTTAAAATCAATTTATCTTTAAATTATTTGTGTACTTTTGTTTTAGTTTCTATAAAGTGTTCCAGATTGTTGCCTTTATAAATTAAATGAACAACTTTATTCTCTTTCAGATGATAAAGTTACGATGTTCTAACTTCTTATGCATTTACTTAAAGTCATACTTTCAGATATTTCAGGAAAAGATAAATTACCTTAATCAAAAGTAGTAATAGAACAAATCTTCTTTTACTACAAAGAAACATTATATCGTAGTAAAATAAAAACACAAAATCCTAGGGCAGAAAACTACTCTAGATACTTCTCCATTTCGCCTGCAGAGTGATAAAATTACCAAAAATGATTCAACCGATGCCGATAGAATATGTATAATGTGTATTTGTCTAAAATAAAGTGCTCGTTGAAGTTGCGCAAGCAGAATGGAAAGTATCCTACTCTATTACTGAACTTATATTTTTCTAAAATTCTATTCATTTCGAGATAGTATTAAGACTCTCTTTCATTTTCTTCATTTATACATTTCAATATGTTGGATTATTTAGATTTGAAATGTTTTATTATTTGGAAACGATAGTTGTAATCCTGATTAAAGTAAATTTTGATTTGATTAAGAGTAAAAGTTTTACCTACATAATATCAAGAAACAGAGAACAGCTAATATTTTTCGGTTTTATATAAAATAAATATTGCTACTTATATGAGATTCAACTTTTAGAATATGCATTTTTACTGTGACTTAAAATAAATTAAGACTTCTTCCTCTATAGGTAACATGCAATAAGAGCAAAGATTGCGCAGTTGAAAATTGAGTTATACGGCTTCCAAACAATTTCATTTTGGAGTGTGGCGGCCGTTACACTTAGTAATGAGAAAAATGTCGCTTCATCTAGAAACTACTATAACGTTGATGTGATGAACAGTATGTTTAAAGGTGGGCAAAGCGCTTCCTGAATATTTGAGGATTCATCTTCACGGTAGTACATGCACTGCCATGTCAGCCATTGTGGGAAATGATGCAAAATGGTTAAGAGATGGTTGAAGCAACGGATGTTGAGACATGGAGACTAACAAGGTGGGCATAGTAGTGGACGTCAAAGTTTCCAGATTATTGGGTCATGCCACGTCAATGGAAGAAGCAAAGACCATTAGTACTGGGTTGTGTTTGGGGCAACAAAAGTTTGAGAGCTGAGAGAACAAAGGACGTCGAAATAGGGTATTGTCGCTGGAGGTAAAATGTGTGTCATTATTTGCTAAGGGTGTCGTTTTTCAAACTGATATGGACTTCTGACCGATTTGTATTCACAGTTTTAGGAAGGAGTCTGGCAGCATCCATCATTGTCCAGTCTGGCATAGTGCTACTTTTCGTGTTTGAATAAGTTCATAAAATATTTAGATTGAAACCTGAATTTTCAATCAATAGGTTGACGGCTGTTCCTAAAGCAGGCTCTAGGACAAGAGATTTTCCACCTCAGTCTGAACTAATAATTGTAACATTCTGACGAATATCAACAGCGTCTGGCCAGTGGATTATGTGGAGATAGTTTGGTGTATGTGCTGACTATGACATTATAATATCATTAATATGTATAATTACCAATATTGTTCAAGGTGTAACTTACTTTTGAATGATACTAGTATATGACCTAATTACATAATATTTTCTTTTTGCCCCAAATATTCTTCATTATTTGGAATCTGATTGAAGAAATGTTATCTACATTTTAAGAGAATTCAATTAATTGTTGATATTTTAATATGAACTTTTAAATCATTATATTAATTAGAAATTTTATTTAATATCAAATTACTAAAATGCAGCTGAAAAGAACGATTATTATTAATTAACTGGATACAAAATGTATCAAAACAATCTAACAGAAAATAAAATTATCAGTAGGACTTTGCCAGCAATACATGCTT
>BMAW01053765.1:85847-137929 GCA_019974015.1 Nephila pilipes
CAAATGTCCAAATATCGTATTGTTAGGCTAGTGAGAACGATTCCCAAGGTTTCAGATTTCTAGCTTGATGGGAAGTTGGTTAAATTAACGATCGAAAATTTGATGACACACACACACACACACACACACACCAAGTGAAATTCAGAAAAACGTTTTAATAAATAACGCGGGGAAGTTCAAATTCCATTGTTTTTTATTCCACTTTAGCTGAGAGAGAGACAACATAATATACATATGGATGGAGTCGCAACACCATCATTTTGGTAACAATAGGCAATAAACGGACAGGGCAAAAGCATAAGTGAGTAAGAATGTAAGAAGATAAGAATTTCTTTGTGCAGTCGATTTTATAGGTTGGGATATTTGGCGATTTTCTTTCAGTCACGAGGACTCACGTGGTAACAGATGAAGGGACTCTGAGGGAATTTACTGGACGGTTATCAGTCTGGAGATATTATTTCTGACACATTTTCGACTATGGGAAAGTGGATTAGTCAGATTGATTCGCGCGTGATCTAATTTATGCAAAAGTATGCATGTATATTTTAATTTAGTGAAAATCTAAAATAATATGTAATTTCACAAAGGAATATGTTAAAAGACTTTTTTACCTAAAAGATTAAAATTCTTAATTGAAACTTCATATTGACATAGAAAAACAACTATGGCGTAACAAAATCTTCATTTCAATATTAAATTACTGTCATTTTCAAAGAGTTCATATGCCTGTAGTGTATACAGGTATTCGACAGATCTTTATATAAAAATATCTTTTTTCCCCTAACATTATATAAACTCTAAAATGATATAATATATTTTGCATATATTTTTAATCATCGTTTTCTTCTCTTCAATTTTTTGTATATTAAATAAAATATATTAAATTTAATAACTTTATTTGTAGAGATGATTTTTAATGAATTAATATTTTAAAGACAATAAATCCATAATTATATTTTACAATGCAAAATTACTTAAACTTTAATTAATTACAAAAAGATCACAATTTTCAAAAAAATTATGTAAAACACTTTAATTGTATTTTTGAGATTTTGTTTCAGTATATCTGACAAACATTTACTCAACAAAAATTTTAAAAATTATTTCATTCTTATCAAAAGAAATTGTTTGAATCAAATATCAAACAATATTAAACTATTCAGCCTGACTGTAAAAATTGATTTTATCTAATTCAGGATTATTTCACTTTGGCTAATTAATCTTGTAAAGTATAACATTTTCGTAACTTACATTAGATAGAACGTCTGAATTAAAAAAATAAGCATATATATAGTATCGACTTTTGAATTTCGATTGATATCGAGCATTACTTTTTCTGCTTCATAAATATCTAATAAGGAGTTAAAGTTAGGATCTTGAAGGGAAAAAAATGTCATTAACATTAATATACAGTTTCTTCCTAACTGGTCATTGTTTCTCTTAGAATATTTAGTTTCACTTTCTAATCTGGTCGAATACTTTTGCAGTCTAATGAAACAATTTATCTTATTAAATTTGATATTTAATCAATCTGGCATAGTTTTAAATATATGTTTCAAGTTTGTCGAAATAATTAATTGGTTTAAATAAATAAATTTAATCTAATTCGACATTCATTTATTAGTTAACGTCATATATCTCAATTGCCCATGCAACAAAAACTTTATTCAAACTTAAATCTTTTTTCATTTCTTCAATATATTTTGATTAGTTAAATCTTCAGACTTTATCAAAATTCTTAGTAATAATAAGGTTATATATTTTTTTAAAAAAACTATTATTGATAGTATATGACATTAATGCATAAAATTTTCTATGAACAATTTAAAAAGTTGTAATATAATTTGGTTTTGAAAAAATTTGTTTTCTATAACATGAATTCTACCACTTTTATATTCCTGAATAAACAAAACTTTATTTTTCCTTCGCTAATTTTTGCGTCGGAAACTTCAAGTTATCAGAAATCTAGATAATTATGAGAAAAAAAAACCATAAGAAAGTAAATGTGTGTGTTGAAGAGTTTATTAAGAAGTTCTTTTATCAAATTAGTAGAAAGTTAGTAAATTTTCAAACTACTCTTTCATTAGTTAATTTGTACTAAAGTTATAAATCCAATCCACATTCTTTCGATTACTTGTTCTATTTACAAGACCGTATAAGAAATTTAATTATTTCTTTGTTGAAAGTATTACGGAAAAGAATCTGGCTGGAATATTTGTGAAAAAATATTTACTTTTTTAATGGTTAAAAAGAAAGAGAATAGTTAGCTTAGGGATCATTTTTATTTTCAGTTATTCATTGCTGAACGTTGAAACTATTACTATTTTCTTTTTATAATGTTCCAGAAAAGTTGGATTGAAACAATTTGAAATAATAGTGGATCATATTATCATGCTCGACATCATTAAATTTGCGTAGCAAAAATGCAACTTTATAAATAATTAAAAATTTTAACGTAGGCTGTTAGTTCTTGTTTAAAAAATACTTGATTTTAATGAAATCTTGCTCTATCTTGTTTTCTGAAGAATTGTATAACTTAAATAGGTTTTTCTTAACTATTTTAAGTACTAAGATTAACTTAAAATAGTTATAAAACATTGTTTTGTTATTAATTGTAATAGTTAAATATAATTTTTAAATTATTGTAATAAACATTTAAACAATATTCTTATAACTTATTTTCTTGACAGAATTATTTAATGAAACTATAGTTGAAATGTTTTCTTTGATCAGTTCGTGATGAGTGTGTTTTACATTTTAAATAAGTAAAACAATACGAACTTGTTGAACTAAGCTTTTTAAATACGCTATTTAAAAATAGCGTAAATATAAAGTTAACTTCTAAATTAAAATGCTTCATTCAAATTTGAAGAAATAATACTTGGTTATTGCATATAACAGGAAAAAAACACATTTGGAATTTAGTTGAAATTCTTTATAATTTCATTGAGCGTAACATGCTTTTAAAAAGAAACATTAATTAATCATTTTTAACTACTTCTGTTAATCACATATAATAATGTGCCAAATTATTGCCATTTTTCATATCAGAAAAAAAAATGCCATTTTTCATATTAAAAAGAAACATTAATTAATCATTTTTAACTACTTCTGTTAATCACATATAATAATATGCCAAATTATTGCCATTTTTCCAAAGTCAATCAGTTTTGCCCATCAATCTTTATGTTACATTGGCTGTGGAACAAATAATATACACATTGGATTTGTGTTCATTTTATCTATAAATACATATGATATAATATAAAGGAATAATATGGAATGCGTAACATCACATAACTAAAATGAATTTTTAATCTTTTAGTTTTAAGAGGAAACTAATCTTTCACAAATTTAATTTATTCTAGTTTTAAGAAAAACTCCCACAAAAGTTCAGCAATATACGTCTGAAATAAAGTTAAACGATAAAATATACTAAATAATTTTACAGATAAATATATTTTAGAAATATATTGATTTAAATTTTGTTAAAAGATTATAAACTATTTAAATATTTTCTAAAACTAAATAAAATTTTATAATTCAAGTTCCCCAATGCCTAATGTAGAGTCTCTATGTGTTTTCATTTTGATTTGATTTACTAAATCGTCCAGTTTCATCTAAAAAAATTATAAATAACCAGATTAAGAACTGAAATTTTCTTCATTCCTCGTGAATGCATTAAACTAAAAAAAAATACTGAACTAGCGTTTGCTTGAAATGAAAATACTGTATTAAGTACATAAATACTGAATTAAGATTAAAAAAAGCAGCGATTATTATCATAAATCTAAGTCTAATCCAGACTCAGTTCTTTGCTATCAACATCACTGATGATAAATAGGAATAGCAATACATAAAACCATCTTACCTAAAGCCTCATTTAAATAATCTCTACTGTAGTCTATTTTTCTAGTCTGTTCCGTAATCTCCCGTTTATCTAGGCTGTCGTCTCTCAATCCTACTGCTTAATGAGCAAAAATATGAAAAATAAAAAATTTAGTTTTTTAGTTTATATTTTTTTGAGTAAACTCCGGATAATGAATGTGAGCTAGCTGAAAGGATCAGAACCAAAAAAGTTGAACATAATTATAAAATGACGGAATAAAAAGTCAGAGCGAGTCTCACATTGTTTTTATAAAATTGTTCATATGTTAGTGAAATGAGTTTTTATGAAAGGCAATGCGTCATATTAAAGAGAGAAGATTAAATATTATGTCCAAATAACTGAATGCTTTTAATGTCTCTTAATACGAAGAAAAAGTTATTTTCCAAGAAAATTATCTTACCTCTGCTTCCTAAAATCATTTTAAATTTTTTTTATCTGTGTACAATTTTCGAGCTTAGGTTATATTGTTGTAACATTAAAATAATTCATTTATCTGACCCTTTAACACGAAGAATGGTTTGAATTTGGTTTGTTTCGTTTTATTAATGTCGCACTAGAAGCAACACGAGGACTTTTGGTGACCGTATCATAATTTTGAACCTCGGTCATAAGACACTTGAACCGGGACCTCCTCCAAATTTCCACACCACTCCGATGGGAAGACTTTGAGCTACAACAGATTTAAAGTGCAGTTCCTCAGTGGCTTCAAGGATCGAACCTCCAATTCGACGAAAATCGGAGTCTGACACCATGACCACTAGGCTATCGCGGCCAAGTGAATAAATGTTATCATTAGTTGAGAGTATTATATAAAGTTTTAATCTTTTAAGGTGTTGTCCATCTTCTATGAAATCTTTTTAAAAGTACCAGGGCATGCCAGGAATTGTAGAATACAATTTATGAGACTACTAGCTTTTGTAATATATATATATATATATACTGCTGTTTGTAGAAAATGCAACACCATGAAAGAATCATCAGAATCAAATGAAATTTAATGCAGAAACGACTTGTACTGATACAAATAAATGATGAAATTTTCAAAACAAAAGAAACAAATTAAGCGTCCGAAATCAGTATTTGGTGCAGCCACCATGCGCTGCAATAAGTGCTGCTATACGACGTGGCATGGAGTCAAACAGATGTTGAATATCTGCTTGAGGAAGAGAATTCCATATCGCTTGTATGCGCAACCAAAGTTCGTCTTTGGAAACTGAGGACGCGGATCACGAGCGAGACGCCGACCAACCATATCCCACACGTGCTCAATAGGCGACATATCCGGTGAATAAGCAGGCCAAGGAAGAAGTTGCATGCGTTGTGCTGAACAGAAGTCTCGAACAGTCCGCGCAACATGTGGGCGTGCATTATCCTGCTGAAAGATAGCTCCAGGGATGCCTTGAAGGAAAGGAACGACTTCGGGCTGTAGCACTTCACGGACGTACCTGTTGCTATTGAGATTACCCTCAATTCGTATCAAATTGGATCGTCCATGATACGAAATCGCACCCCAGACCATAACTCCGGGTGTTCGACCACTATGTCGTTCAATAATACACTCAGGAAGGCAGCGTTGACCGGCATAACGTCTAACACGAACACGGCCATCATGGGTCCATAAATTGAAGCGTGATTCATCTGAAAAGACAACTTGGTGCCAATCAGCTCGCCTGTCTCTGTGCTCAAGAGCCCACTGCCGACGCAGCCGTCGATGATTCGCCGTGAGGGGAATCCTGTATAAAGGCACCCTTGCACGCAATCCACGGCGCAGCAGACGACGACGAATTGACGAAGCCGACAATTGTACACCTGTAGCAGTAGACCAACGTGCTGCCAGCTGCCTGGAGGAAGCTGTGCGATCATTCACCGCCATGCGGGGCAGGTGTCGATCATCGCGCTCTGACGTCACCTTCTGTCGTCCAGTGCCTGTTTTTCGAGTTGTTCGGTGCTCGTCGGTCCACTGCTTCCAAACTCGCATCACTGTGGAACTGTTCCGCTGCATACGAGCTGCTATTGCGCGATAGGAAAATCCTCCTTCTCGAAGGCCGATTATCCTCCCTCGTTCAAACTCCGTAAGTTGCTTGAATTTCTTATTCTTCCGTCGTGGAGGCATACTCAGGTCTCACTAAACGTTTGCCACTAACAAATAATCATAGACTTTTTTCAACGTCCCGCTACAGCACTTTATTTATACGCTTTCAGCATCAATTCAGAGGGCGCTGCGCGCGCCGCGCACGCGCGATGGCTCTGAAACTTTATTAATTTGCATAATATCCTATAATTGACATTTGCTGCGAATTTCATTTGATTCTGATGATTCCTTCATGGTGTTGCATTTTCTACAAACAGCAGTTTATATATAACACATCGATCAATAACTCCCGAGTCTAACATTGAAAACAACATTTTTTTTTTTGCAAAGATTTTTTTGTTATCAACATAACACCTTTGTTATGTCACCTTTTAGAGTTGATACAATCGTTCAACCGCTTTTCAAATCTTTTTTTTTTTCCAAAAAAAATTTTTTTTTTTTCCATTTTTTTTTCATAAATCTTTTTTGTTGCGAGTAAATAGCGATAAACAGCTTTCTGAATCATCGACTCGTTGCTGTTTTTGTTCCATCGAAAGCAATCGCGGCATACTAATATGCTTCATACTATTTTTTTTCGTTGTGTTTTATTCTAGAGGAATATAAAAGTAATTTTTTTTGTCAAAACGTTTTTTTTCCTCTTAGTTGAATATGACGATAATTTGCGAAATATATTTGTATTTAGGTATCCATTTAAAGAAAACTGTCACATATTATAGTTTCAAATTTTTTATTGTTCCATAAAAAGTACTTATACGTATAGTGAGCAAAAAGTTTTTCTTGTCTAAGTAATACCTAAATTTCAATAATTTTTTTATATATAAAAAATGAAAAAAAAAAATTACAAAATTACAAAGTTCTATAATATTTTAAAGAAAATATGCAGTAATATCATTAAAAAATTCTTTCACTATATTTTGTGTAATGTGTTATATGTGAAGAGTAAAATATTTTTGTATATTTGTGAAATATTCATTTTTAAAGTGGCCTATATAAATGCAAATATGTCTGAAAAATCCTGTCTATATTCAAATCAAAGGGAGAAAAATATATTTTGATCAAAAAGTAATTTTGTAGTTCAATAAAATGATCCAAAATATCTTTATTAGGCACACAAAAGTCCCAAGCTCTAGAAATAATTTTAAGACGTAAATGTCTCTAAAAGGAAGTCTTAAGTTTAGAATTTTATTTTCCCTCTCATGTAAGGGTATCCTTAAATCTGAAAGTTCTATTGCAAGAAGGGGGTTTAAAAAGGTAGGTTTTAAAAATTTCAGTAATGCATTATTTATAAGTTAAGTTAGCAGTAAGTAATGTAAGTAGTGTTGTTAGTAAAGTAAGTAATGTTAGTAGTTCAACACTAGAATTTCCGAGGCGGGTCATCTGTGACGCTGTGTTTTTGCTCGTTTCACAGTTGTGTTTCAAAATTAAACCTTATAAATTTTTGACTTTCCCTAAATTTTCAATCTAATGCCTTAAAACGAAGTTAGCAGAATTCTAATGAATACTTTTTTATTTATATATTTTTATACCTAGAATTAACATGGGGGTCATAGCTGACCAGAACAAATAATTGCCTTTTTATTTTATTTCAACCAGGATTTCAACTCTACATTTTTCAGTTACAAAATATTTGCATAAGGAGATGTATTGCATTTGCTTTTTGCAAAAGGATGTGAATGAGAGCAGGGTGTGTCCACGCATCTGGCATGTACCTGTCAAGCAGATGTGTGAGTTTTTGTGATTGGAAGCTATTGTTTCACTTTATTGGAATGTTGTAGAATGTTTATTATCTTCGTTTATAGGACACAAACTAAGTAAAAAAATATTTTTCTTCTTGTTAACTGATCAGAATGAAACCGAATAAGCGGCATTCCAGTTTTGCACACGATTTGTGATGGCATTCATGAGAAGAGGTCTTTCGAAAGAAGAAATTTTGAAATTGCTAAATGAACATTTAGAAAATAATTCTTGCGATGTGAAAATGCATCTGGTGATGATAATGAAAAGTTTGTAAAAAAAGAGAGACGAAAGAAATATTATGGAAAATGTTCATATAATTTTACTGTCTGAATCCAGTTCAAGTGAGAGCGAACTGAATGAAAACATTCCGAGTGAATGCGGTTCAGGAATCCATGAAACATTAAAGAATAGTGAAAGTGTTACGAAAAAATAATAATTAAAGGAGAGCAATAACCTCCTCAAAGTGATTTGGAAGAAGCGAATGAGGGAGCTATGCATAACACATCAATCAATAACTCCCGAGACTAACCCAGAGATGGCACTCGTAGTAAACCAGTAACCAGGTCTTTCTAGAGTACTAACCTTTGCTTGAAACGTGTCAAAATTTTAAGTCGATCGGACCAGAAACAGCTGAGTTATCGAGGTTGGAGTAAAGTCGTTTTGTAGTTTGTTTAAAAAATGGAAAAAACAGAGTTTCGTGTTCTGATAAAACATTGTTTTTTAATGGGTAAAAACACCGTGCAAGCGAAACAATGGATTGAAAAATGTTACCCGGACTCTTGTCCATCAAAAGCAACGATTTGTCGGTGGTTTGCCGAGTTTAAACGTGGTCGTACCGACACAAATGACGCGGAACGCTCGGGTAGACCTGTGGAAGCCGTTACACCGGAAAATGTGAGTGAAGTGACAAAAATTATAATGAAAGATCGTAAAGTGAAGCTCCGTGAGATTGCTGAGATGACACAGATATCATATGGAAGTGTATTTACTGAAAAAGGTTTTTTGAAGTGAAGTGAAAAAGGTTTTTTCCAAGTGGGTGCCGCGATTGCTTTCGTTGGAACAAAAACAGCAACGAGTCGATGATTCAGAAAGCTGGTTATCGCTATTTACTCGCAACAAAAAAGATTTCTTGCGGAGAAAAAAAAAAAAAAGAAAAAAAAAATTTTTTTTTTGGGAGGGAAAAAAAAAAAAAAGATTTGGAAAAGCGTTGGGATTGTATCACCCTAAAGGTGATTAACAAGGTGTTATGTTGATGAATAAAAAAAAAGTAGCAAAAAAAATGTTTTCAATATTAGACTCGGGAGTTATTGATCGATGCGTTATATACATCAGCAGTGTTCAGTTTCTTTTGGTCGATGAACTATTCAAAATATTCTTAAAGAAAATCCGAGATCTACACCCTATTTTTTTTCTATTAATTATATCTCATATTATATAATGTTCCAGAAGCTAAGTTTAATAATTCATTAATTAAAGATCAATGTATTCATCATTAAACACTTTGTTTTCCATCTGTATTATCATAAAAATTAAGAATAATATGATAGAAATCCATGGGTCAGCAATGACCAACCCCAGTAGTATTGGGTATACCAGAAATACTGTAATTCCAGTGTTAAGCACAAATAAAAGCATCCACTTTAGATAATGATAGTGTTGCGTTAGCAAGTAGTTATGGTCACGAGCTCCCACCGGCATTGTTTTCGTTGAGTCACGTTTCCAGTCCTGATGCCACTAAATTTTCGTTATATAGTAGGGATGATGCACGTTAAATATATGGAGGCTTAAGTCCTACCGTTGGATGGAGCATAAGTTTGGAGAAGGAAGTGCTGGTTCAAATGTTATCCTCGTTATTTGACTGAAGTTCAGAATATTTAGCTTCGCTGTCCATAGCCTTGGTGTTGCTTCTAAAAGTGACGTTCATAAACAATCAATCAACAGACAAGAATAAAGTTTAGTATTTCAAATATAAATCTACAATTGGAACCAAAAGGAAATATTTCATAAATTTTTCTCTAAATCTATACCAGTACTATATTTGTTTTTATTCATTGCAATTACTGCTACTTTCTGTTTTTTCGTCCAATACTTAGCGTAATAAATATACAATCAGTGTTTGATATATTGTGTATTTGATAATGAATTAATCTATCAATTTTTAGCCTCATATTTACGGAACATAAGCCAAAAAGTGTAAAAACATTATTCTTCTTCGTTGTAGAACATTAAATTTAACGTTGAATAAACTAAATCGTAATAAAGGATAGAATTCAATGGTTCTCATTTTATTTACATATATCTGAAACGAATTATTGTTACTCATTATTTATTGTAAAACATAAAAACACTTTAAGTGATTGATTTTTGTTTTAATCTTAAAAATACATCATAGTTATCATCATTTTAGCTCAATGAGTTTGAATCAAATCATTAATTGATGCATATGTTCAGAAAACAAATATGTAATGAATTTATCTGTGATATTATGTTCTTAAATTTCATTTAAAATATATAAAGAGTTTAGAAGTATCACAGAACTTTTAATAAATTATATCTTTATTGTTCAAAAGTAAATTATCCGGAAATAAACTTGTGACATTGGGCTATTCGTGGTTTCTCTTCACTAACCTTTTAATTGAGATTGATTGCTTTGGCTAAACAACCTTTGCCCAACCAAAAATGAAACGTGATACGTAAAGTTATTATGTAAAGCAGTTAGAAATGAAGTGAAGTGGTTGAGTTAAGAAATATATAAACTCCGACTGGAAGTAGCAAGAGTATCTGAAAGGAGGCTGAAGGGGTAGAGAGGTTGAAAGAGAGAGGCTGTAGGAGAGGTGAAGCTAAAGTGATAGATAAGAGGAAGGAGGAATTAGAGTTTGAAATAGAGGGTTCAAGTAAAGATTGCTGCTAGAAGGATAATTCCTAGTGTTTTCAACAGCTGATCCAAAGTCTGAGTTGCAGTCGAAGAAGGATTAGTGGTAAGAGTCTGTTAGATCCTTTTCCTTTGGTGGGTTGAACTAAGGTATTAGAAAGCTTACCCGGGAGAGCATAGGCAGTTGTTGTCATAGTAAATATATGTTAATAAATTGTTTAAAGATTGTTTTGGTGACTCTGTAATTATTTGTGTCGTAGTGTTTAATAATAGAATCTAGTGATGGCACAAGATGACGCCCGGGTAGGGCGGGGGTCGCAAACTTGTTGAAACAGTAAAATAAGTATTTCCAAACCTATGTTCAATAAATTATTTGATTTCTAGAATTATTTTTCCGAATTTTTAGAAATTACTTGACAGAAAAATTAAGCAATTTAACATACATCTTACATTTCGGGTGTTCTTAAGCTCTCGCAATAATGCAACAGTGGGGGGAAAAAAGCTTTATGGAAATTATTATGCTCCATCATATTTATTGTTTATTTTAGGTGTTCAATATTCATCTGGGAAGGTGAAATGATATTAATATTGATAAGATGCTGCATCTGTATTTGCTTACGGGGAAAAACATACAGATTAGGAAATGATAATTATTTAATTAAAGAGCAATGTAGATAAAGTTACAAATTATTCATTGCTTTTTTAAAAAAATTAGAATTAAAATGAATGGGTCATAGGAAAGCGGATAAGATTCCAAAAATATGCGGAATTACATTAAAATCTCCATTTGATCAATATTTGAGAATCTTTCCTTAAACGCAAAAAATAAAATTTTTTCTATTTATATAATAATGCAGTAGTTTTTTCATCCTTTAGTGGAAAAAGAATATTTAAAGAATATTATAATTATGCAATTCAGTATCTACAAACCATCTTTTTTGGAATCTTACACTTTTTCCAATTACTCCATCATTTTCAAAATAAGACCTAGTCTTTAAATATATTTAATTTAAGCTACAATAGAATAACACACGCATTAAAACTAAAGTATCCTATGTTTCCTTCTTGAAAAAATAAATTTGAAATTATAAATACAATTCAAACACACAAACCTCTCCAGATAATTTGCCCAATCTTGATAGTTTCTTTCACATTTATTTTTAAAACTCTTTAATACTTAAAACTGAAAGTTGAAACTTTCTGAGTTATAAGAATTGCATGAAAATGTGCAAAGTTGAAAATACGAACTTCAGATTTTTGAAAGATTCAGAATAAATATAAAGCTCTCTTACTATTGAAATACTCTGCGGATTCAGAAAATAAGCACCCTTTTGAAAATTTGTTTTTACATTTAACCAATAAGCTACTGCTGCATAATATACAACTTTGACTTCGAATATGAAAAAATCCGAATTTTTTACATTTATCATAACACGTCAGTTACAGCTGGTCAAAACATTTTTTTACGTCTTAGAACAAGGCGTTTCCTTCGTGTTCAAATTGCAAAAGAATAAAAGAAATATCAACAGCTGAAAAGAACTGAAATAAAGAAGAACTGGAAATGGAATAAAGTTAATTTCCCATTTTATTCTTTTAGGAACGTTGTTGCATTTTGATAAATTATAGTTGAGAGTTGCATAAAAAACATTTGGTGAAAGTTTAATTTCAAATTTGATTCTTAAAATTAATTAAGTCTAGAAATGAAATTTTTGGTATAGGGAAAAATCTTGGATATAAAATATGCATGTACATGTAATTAAAAATTTAGATAAACTTCATTTAGAGTAAGTTTATGTCATATAACACTTAATAAAAATGTTGATGTAGCTTCCATTTTAAACATTTTGTTACCACAAGTTACAAGTTGAATGTAGATTATTGATTTGATCAATGATAAGTATAACAAGAAAGATTTCTTGAATTGGGAAAACCCAGTGTTAAACGTTCTCATGGCCTGGCGTATGATATCCGCATTTTCTTCTGAATAATTTTTGCACTGGAACAAACAATAAATTGTTTTTTAATTTCTAAAAAACAACTTGATTTTAGGCATTTTATATTTCTAGACTGTGAACAAAACGAAACATGACTAATATTCGAGTTTAAAGAAAAACTATCTTTTTTTACAATTTTTTTCCTATTTTATGTTTTTGAGAATATGCTATTGCTTTCATTAATTCTTACGTAGTCGTAAATAAAACTTCAATTATTATATTAATATTCAGATGAAACTTTACTTTTTCCTACACTGTCTGAATAGGACATGGCTTCTGATGTTTCCAGATTTTAATTCCATTAGTTTTTATTTCTTTTTAATATGCCTAATCAGGGTCGTTTTAAAATGCTAGAATTTTGATCTTAAAATGAAATCACTAGATTAATTTTATTCAAAGTGTTAGCATTACTTTGATACCTTGAAATAACCTGTAATTGTCATTGACCATATCCCCAAAATTCTTCATTAAAACGATATTTTATGGGAAACAAACGATACCCCTTCTGAAAAAAAACTTCATTGGTATATTGTTAAAAATATTCTATAAACTATAGTACAAATCACTGGATATATGTGGCATTTTTTACTGCAATGATACAGTGTACAATAAAATGGAAATGATTTCTCTTATCTGGAATACTTCACAAGAAATCAATTTGTTGAAAATATTCCCGAAGAGTTACTGTAAAATTATCTTTTTTCCTAAATATGTTTTTATTTCAGAGAAGATTTTACATTAAACGTTGATGAAAAGTTAAAAAATACTTTCGCAATGAAACTGGGATGTCTTTTAAAATGATTAAGTGAACGTGGTTATTAACATGATTAAAAGTGGTGATGTCTAAAGTGGTAAGAAACTCTTCTGAAATCTTTTTTTAGTCGTAGTTATTTTTACTTTGGAAGCATTGTTGACATCAAATTCTATTAAAAATTGCAGAAGAGAAACATAAAAAGAATTTAATCTGAGTTAGAATCGGGTATATTGTATGAATAATTATTTGGTACATTGTTTAAGGGGACTTAGTACCTTTCGAAATCTAAAGTAGAACATTTCGACAAACTTTTTTCGAAAAACTGCCAGTTTGTGTAATAAAGTGTATAGTGTAAAATATTGGGTCAAGTTTTGCTATTAAATTAAAATATTTTCTTATACAACATGAAATATACTTACAAAAATTTCAAAAATAAATTAGCTTACCTTACGTTACCCACAAGATAAAATTTGAAAGATGTACAGTAGAACCATAATTCTTATACTAAATTAAAGATAAATAATGACCTAATTCTGTAAACGTCAAATTTTAAATTTATCTTAAATTAAAAAAATTGAAAAATTAAAAATGTTATCAAGTTTGTATTTAGTAACTTTTTTTTCATGTATCATGTTATAAAATAAAATCTAATCATCCTATTAACAAAATTGAGGTTCACAGAATAAAGATCTACAACACTCATGTAAAATTGTAAAGCTCTGCATGTAAAAACATTCTTTTTAATCCTGTGGGAAATAACAAACTGAGAAAAAGAAGTTTGTTTACATTGCATTACACAAAACAGGCCACTTTAGACATTTACATTTTTTGTTGCACAGGGCGTAATAATTGTCGGATTTTGACGCGGTGTGCTTTAAAATACCCCTAACATTCAACACTATTTTTTGAAAACAAATTTGAAAAATCGAATTTTTGAAGGTGCAAAGGTACTAAGTCCCCTTAAATAAATTGATATTAAAAATTATTTTGTACCCATGTGCATTAATACCCTCACTTTAAATTTCTGGTACAAATGAATAGTTTTTAAAATTTTTGGATTGAATTGAAGACTTTCTTTTAAATCTATCGAATGGTTGGAGAGTTTTTGAAACAAGATTTCATTGTTAAAGGAAAACTCTGCCATTTCTCCCCTTTATTTTTTTTAAAAAAATATTTTTTTTATTTGTAACTCGGCTGCGAAAGGGTAAAAACTACTTCAAAACTCTTTGAATCAGATGATTACTCGCAAACAAGCAGTGTAATACGATTTGTGACTTTAACAATCGATTCGCGTTGCCTCCAGAAATATTGGATAAACTTTTGAAAATTTGAGCTGGTATTGGAAAATGAGCAATTACGCTTTTGAAACAAAAGACAATTTCGAACATTTTTGAAACTGAGAAGGACAGCTCTTTGATGAATGAATATGTAGAACTTATTGATTCGTAACTATTTAAATGAACGCAATAGGAAAGGAGGAATTTTATGCTGTGAGCTTCTATTTTTTTGCTTAACCATGTGAATTATTACAAGAAATGTAAAAAATATATTACTACAATCTGATTTTTTAATAAAGAAGTTTGAAAGTAAATTTTTTGATTATTATTAAAATCAAGAATTGATTTTAAAAAATGAGCAGGATATACTGTATATTTTAGATGTAAATTTTTAACCAATGTATTGTTTAAATAACTATTCTTTCTTTTATTTGATTTTATGAATGTTTTTTGCAAAGTAAGTTGAATGATTACACTAATGATCATTTAGTGTGTTTTTTTTATTCATTTTCCTTTTTTTCTTCCTTTTGTTCTTTACATTAAACTTACATTGATAAAAGTTTAAGGTATAAAACACTTTTCTAAGCCTTTTTGAATGTGGCAAAAACAAAAATTATGAAATTTGAGGAACAAGGCATAAGATGTAAAACGGCTTGATAAAATTACATATTAAATACATTATCTTAAATTTTTTTTAATTAAGTTAGAATCCTAATTCATTTGTAATTAGGGAAAATTGTTAAAATTAAACATTATTAATATTAACAAAATTGAAAATCGTTATGTCTAAAATACTATCACTAACTAAAATAATTAAAATAAATACTAGTTTCAAAGATATTCTGAAATATATCATAAAACAGTAGCACTTTCCTTGATATTCATAAAGATTATCATTTTCCTACTATTACTGTGTCATTTTCAAAGCATTTAAATCATGCAAAAAATTATTTTTCCCTTTGATTTGCAGCGGCTCTCTTCAACAACATTCAAATTTTAAACGCCTTGATAGATACCCCGAATGAGATGTAACTTTTAGTCTAGTTGGTAAAAGCGCAAAAATAAATGACAACTTTTCTTCGGACCCAATGTACCAGCGTTTGAAATACTGTCTGCAATCAAAAGTCAACTGTCTCCCCTTCTATATATATTTCTTGAACGTTTTAAAAGTGTATTACATTATATATATATGTAGAAAGGGGGGTGATGAGATTGTTCATCCCGAATCTACGATGGTTTGCTCTTACGCAAAGGGCTGGTTGTCTAGGGGGTGATTCCATTACCGGACTCTATGTGTTGTTGAAATTCAAGGATGAGGCTCGCAGTAGCTTTACTTGTTTATTTGAAGAGATGATGAAGAGTGAAAAGTATTTACAATAGGTGATGACGAATTGACCAGTTCATCGGATTTAAATAGATGGCTGCCTCATTTAACCCATATTGGCGAAGGGCGCTGGAACGCGCTCTGGCATTCGGAGTTTACTTCCGACGAGGATAATGTGAAGGAGAAGAGAAGTGGAAATGTCGGGTAAAGAGAGCGAGAACGAAGTGTCACTCAATTTTTGTTCTGGAATAGGTGGCGCTGCATGAGCTTATCACATGACTCTGATTCGTGGTGCCATCTATCGAGTATCCGAGGAACTGGTTTTACAGTGCATTGGAAAATAAAATTAATTGTTTAATAATTAACTGGAAAATCCTGCATTGCAGATGACCTTGAGGAGTCCTTTGGAATGTTTTTTAATTAAGGCATATTTCGCACGCACACACACACAGTAAGGAATAATCTCCAGTGGATACTATGTCACATGTAACATACCAGGACTGGTTCACTGCTTATTTCGTCTTAGTCAAGAATCCCCTTAATCTTGAAATCAATATGCATATTAAATATTATCTTACAGCTTTTAGGGAGTAACATATTTGTGTATCGGAAAATTGTTTATAGTACTGGATCGATTTTTGATCTCGAAGGTCATTACTATTGTATTAAGATCAGGTGACTTTTATCACATCAGTTGCTGGCAGTGAATGATTTGAGTGATGTATGATTTCCAGAAGAGTTACAGTAGGATCAATTCAGTATTCAAGCATTATTAGTTCTAAACATTCTTGCTACTGGCAACACATAACCGATATTTCTAATGGATTGGTAATAGAGAAAACATTTTTAATTGCTACATTTACTAAAAATTATGTAGAGCGTTCTCGTTCTAAGTGCATAATTCAGTTTTGGAATGTAGTGTAGTCATGATATGAAAGGTACTGGGACCTCTGTGTCCGTAATAATATTTTAATCATTTTATAGAATTATAAGAGTATTTCTTAATCAAAATGGTTTCGCCCCCTATTAGTTGAATATGGACAAGAGTTTTAAGACATAATTGCATTTAGGTGCTTTCATAAAAAAACCTATTCATTGGATGTATAAAAAATAATTTGCTTCTTATATATAAAATACACAAAAATAGTAAACACACTTTTTTAAAAATATCAATTTATATTTTCGTTAAAAAAATATTACAGAATTTTTAAATTTGGAAATTTTAATTTCTTTTTCCATTCCCTCTTAAAAAAGATTAATTTCTTCAAATTTAGATATAATTTAGGGGAAAACATTCCATATTCAACTAAGAGGGGGAAATAATATTTTGATAAAAAAGTACTTTAATTTTACAGAAGGATAAAAATATTATGTACACGAAAAACTAAAGTTCTATGAATAATTTTAAAAGATAATATCACAAAAACAAGGAGACTTAAATTAGGTTTTTTTTCTATTGTTCGCATATAATGGTAATCTTAAGCTAGAATCAGGAGTTTACGGCTTAATAAACTTATATTATTTATGTATATTAGTATGTAAATGCACATGGCGTGAAGTTGCATCACCAAACTTTTACCGGTATTTTTTATTTTGAACCCATTTGGCTTATATTTAAAAAATGCTTTAGATGGTTCAGACCAAAATGAATTAAATTTTCGTAGGACAATTTGACTAAGAAATTATTACAATTTCCCCTTGCCATCTCAGCAAAAATTCAACCCTAGGGGACCCTCCTGGAATGCATTTTTGTCTAAGATACTCAAAATATCAAAACTAAAAATAAGCATGTTTTATTTAAATAAAATCTCAATTTTTATTCACTAATATTAAACATTGACTCCAAGATTGATTATGATTTCTGTAAATATTACTGATAAATTGGTTAAACTATTCCTTTAAATATTACGAATTAATCAATTAACATAGATGATTAACTTCAGTTGTTTGTTCCCATGTTTATATAAGAAATAAGTAAATTCAGGGTTAGAATAAAATCAGCATTTAAAATGTTACAATAAGTTTGACATTATGTCTATGAATGTATACTAGAAGTATAAGCAGGACCGGTAGTTTTGAGTGTAACAAACCTAATTATGTATTGGTTGGCTTTAGTTTAACATTGGTTGATTTTTGTTTTGACTTTAATATCATAACTATTATTTACTTTATAGACTAGAAAAAAATTCAACAATTTACATAAAAACATTAACCTTCATTTTGTAAACTAATATAAAATTCAGTAACAGTAAGATTTTAAATTTTTTCAAATTTCGCTGTAGCAAAAAGAATCCAAGGAAGTAACTAATAAAGTGCCCCGAAAACATTCTGTATTAAGAATTTATCAAATTTCAATGAAAAATTAGTTAAAGATGAATTTTTCTTTAAAACAAAACAAAATACTAGTAACTAATTTCTAAATCATTCCTAAAAGGAAACGTCCCATGAGTATAAATTTTAAAAAAAAAAAAAAAAAAAAAACATGAACATGAAGATAAACCAAAAAACATCACAGGTATTTAAAGATTAAATATTCAATAAAAATTTGTGTATATAGAAATAATTTAAAATTTGGAAATATACAGTACTTGATATTATGCTTAGATAACACAGACAATGCTTCCCAATATCCAACATTAAATGAAAGTTTTCATAATTTTATTATAAATTTTCAACAATTGCAGTATTAATAAGCATTTGAAAAAGCATTGCATAGCAATATTAATTATCTTTTAGCTAAAACATCACCTTTCACATGATTTGGAAAATTCGAAATATTCTAGTTTTCGGTTTACGTATTAATATTGGAATGTCTGCTTATATATCTTTTCGGACATTGTCTTTAATTAATTAGCCCATTAGTTTACAAATTCTTCAAAAACAGTTGTTTCAAAGGATACTTCTTATAAGCCCAGAAATATTTCACTTCATTTAGAAAGCTATTAATCCTCTATTTTGGTGTTATTTTTCTCTCTTGGAAACAATCTTCGGCAACGAAGGCTTCAACAACTTTTCACACTTTAATGTATTGTCTGAAGAAACATTCAGAAATATAGGAAGGAATTTTACTTTCCATATCTATCGTTCCAGATGCATGAAAGTCTATTTCAGGAAAAGTCACTGATCTCTAAAATTGTTCGTACTTTAAAAATTATAAATATTTAAAGCACAAAAAATAATACAAATCATGAATTTAAAATAAACGTGTAATGCAAACAATACATATATAAAAAGCATTCTTTAAAAATCTATTGAAATAATAATAATTTTATTTAGATAACAGTAATTTTGATTGTAAAGTTTTTTTCTTTCTTCTTACACAATCTATATCAGACCTGTCCAACCAAAAATATTTTGTGGGCCACTCTGGAAACAATTTTTATTCTGGATTAATTTTATTTATATATATATATATGTGTGTGTGTGTGTAAGTGTGTAGGCATGCGTGTGTGTATGTGTACGTGCGTTAGCTCGCAAGTGATGAATTTGATGGCCGATTCAAATTCTCACTTTAAAAACTACTACAGCTTTCACCTTTCGAGTTGTAGGAAGCTACTAATCCTCCCAAACCCCATTAAAGAAATCAAGAACATTGTATTATAAATTAAGGAAAATTACGTTTTATTGAACTAAATATATTTACGCGAAATACAATTTAAAAATCTGTCCTGCAGTTACAACATAACGCTGGCGTTTATTTATCAGCGATTAAAAAACACCAAGCTGTCAGTCTGTCTGGAACAATACGTTTCTACGTCATATATGTTAGGCATGTTATATTAGACAGTCTAGCTGCTGCTATTTCGTATGTTCCGCTTGTCGCATTCCCTCCCTACATTTAATAATGCACATGCGCGCTCTTCAATAGATTTGCTGGTTAGGAACACATTATGTATCGAACAATCATACCAGATGGTCCATGCGCTTCTTAAAGATAGCTTTGTAATTGTTTCTGAACAAGATTAGAGAAAAAAATTGTGGCGATAGTTGAGTCAGTTAGTGATATATTCCAATGGTAGTAGGGTATTATACGAACGACTTATGGTAAACTATATTTTGGTACTATTATGTACAGTAAAAATTTAAATCGTTATTCAGATGATCCAGCTCTTCGGGCCGCAGGTTGATACCTGGAGGGCCCTCAGGTTGATTAAGCCTGATCTAACTAATATTCTTAAGTTAACATTGTGGTATATAAAGGAAGTTACAACAGTGGACTAAAACTTCTTATTACCAACATACGAACTTAATATAAAAGTATTCTAAAATAATGTTTATTGCCAAATTTGTGATGAAATAACGAGAAGGAAAATCTCTTCAAGAAATATCGAATGATCTGTCTTTATTTAAAATTGTTGTACAAAACGGGGAATGACTATGACAGCAAAAAAGAAGGAAACATGATCTAAGAAAAATCTAAATGTGACAGCTTCTGCAAGAAAATATAGTGAGCGGAGCATCAAAAATGTGGAATTTTGAATTCTAGTTACTGCTCGTTCAGTATATAAAAGCGAATTAGTTGCTTCATTCCATTCAATACTAATTAAAATGCTTAAGTGTTCTCTTCATACAAGTAAATAATATTTCCGCTTGACAAAATCTTATTCAGAGAATGGAATGAATCTTACAAAGAATTAGGTAAGAAATAACCAACATCGAAATGTTGTGGTATTTACGGATGAAAAATGTTTTAAATGATGACTCAGATAATAAGAATTTTACTTGGAAGGAAAAAGGTAAAGGATGGGTTCTTGGTTTAAGAAATACTAAATTCGTGATAGAGGCATTCTTGTCTGCATAGGAATGATATAAAACAGAAATATATTAGCACCAAGTCTTACAGGTTCTGTTGCAGCTGAGATATATGGCAATTTCTTCTTCGATAAGGTCTTATCTTGGATGAGGAATTCTTCAGAAACAGTGTAGTTTGTTCTTCAACAAAACAATTGCACTATCCAACCTGCCATTGTATTAAATCCATCTTCGTGTACAAGCATGTGGTCTTCCTAATTTGGCCATATCGCAACCCAGACCCCCGAATGTAATTGAAATATTATAATACATGATATCTGATATCTTTTACTTAAGCGGAAATTTGTAATAGAGTGACATTTGTGGAAAGTCTCAACAAGCTGTAAAACAATTCGAAGCTAATGACAAGAAGAAAATTAGAAACTTAGTTAACATTATGAAATTAATTCTCCAGCAAACAATAGAAAACAAAATAGGGAAAGATAAAATATTAAATGTATTTGAAAATTTTTACTATGCAGTTAAATCAGTATTTAAAACTTGTTGTGAAAGAAAAGATTTCACATTTTACTTTTCGCGACGAATTTCACAATTTTGTAATGGAATTGTTGCTTCAAATGTTTTATGTATTTCATTAGGTAAGCAGTTTTTTGTCATGTCTAATATTGTTGAGAATATTACAAATTAACATATTTTTATTGAACAATTTCAGGTGTACAAAATAAAATCGAGAGTTGTGTATTCGTATACGGCAGAATGAGGTGCCTTGGAATTCCTACGGACTTCTATTACATTGGGGAATACTCGTATATCCTATCCTTGTAAAAATAATCTTCAATTTTATGTAATATTCCATCAAATGTAATAATTACAGTTATTTCATCAAACATTATTAATTGTTCAATAAAATGTCTGTAATCTTAACATTATAATTTAACTACGCATAAATTTACCATTTTCTGTAACAGAACTATTTGCATTTAAGGCATACTATTCATTTTTGACGTCATCATGATGTAACTATTACTCTTTACACTATTTTGGCTTCTTATTTTCTAAATCGCTATGTTTTCCCTAAAATCGCCAAGAGCTTTCCCTAAATCGATGCTTCATTTTAACCTAATAATTTTAACCTTCAATTTTATGTAATATTCCATCAAATGTAATAATTACAGTTATTTCATTAAAAATTATTAATTGTTCAATAAAATGTCTGTAATCTTAACATTATCATTTAACTACGTATAAATTTGCCATTTTCTTTAACAGAACTAGTTGCATTTAAGGTATACTATTCATTTTTGATGTCATCATGATGTAACTACTCTTTACACTATTTTGGGTTCTTATTTTCTAAATCGCTATGTTTTCGCTATAATCGCCAAGAGGCAGCCGAAGCTTCATTTTAACCTAAAATTCACTTAATAAAATTAATTAATTTTAACAGTTGTTTGGGGCCCCTATTAGAGTATGTACAAAACTTGATTATTTACATAACCGTACTTCGAAACACATATTTTGCTAATATATGCTACGAGAAATCTAAGCAACTTCAAAATCCTAAAGTAGAAAAACATTTTTTTTCTCTTCTCTTAAAGCTCGAGAATGTGATGGCTCTTAAACAAAACGTTCAGAAGTATCATCTTATCCCTGTCCCACATTTTTGCGAAATTTGTATTCGGCCCACTGCGTGTTTGGTTTAAGAGCTTTGGAAAAGTCACTTCCAGCAGCCAGCTAAGAATCTGATTTATTGTCTAAGAGCTATCAAGCTTAAGAAAAATGTACAGCTGGCTACGTCGTTTATGAGAGGGAAACCGATGAACTACCTTTATTGTTATAAGAATTATCGAGTTATTTTTTTCATCACTTACATTCATTTTGTCACTCTGTTTGGTCTTGTCACATCCTGCTATCTCTTGGATCCTGAAAGAGTGGTGTTTTAATACGCAATTGCCATGAAACAATTTGGAACTCTGAGTGACCGAATTCTTATTTTGAGCATTTAAAGGCAAATTTAGTTTTCAGGTATCTTATTGAAAAGTAATAGAAAAATTTGTTGGTAAAAAAAAGTTAAATAACTTAATACAAGTAGCAAATTAAATTTTTGTAAATTATTATGGTTGTTATTATGTGCCCGTTTAATATGAAATATTCATCAATTAATTTCTAACTATACAATTTCGACAAACATTAAAAAAAGCTTGTAATTTAAAATTATAGTTAGAATTTGATTAAAGTAAATTACTTTCTCCCATTTATGTATTATTTCTCTCTCTTTAGACCTTAAAATGTTTCAAATTTTGTATTTTCTTTATTTTGCTGTTAAACAAGTAATTTAGAAAAAAAAAAAAACTAAAATCAATTCCTACTCAAGTCAACAAAGAAAATTTTTATTCTAGTTACTTTTTATTGAATAATTAAGATTAATATAAATATGTATATACATATGACAGAATCACAATATTAAGTGGAAAATGATATTTTTTTCCAGAGATCTACACGCTTCGTCACCGACTGTATTTATTCCTAAATTTATATCTTGCTACATATCTTATATAAGAGAAATTTTTCCCCCTATATGAAACTAAAATCAATTATTCGAAAATCAAATAAAAAAAGTTTTATACTTCGACGAGATTCGATAAGAAGGTATGAAGATTCTACGCCGAAGCTCTACCAAATTTACCATTGCAAGACAAATGACATAGTAGAAGCATTGGTATGTTTCTTAATTCATCCGGTAAATTAAATGGTTGGAATATAGTTTAGCCCAAGCACCCTTGGCGACAGGAATTATTTTGGCGTTATTTTGCCAAATGTGGCTACCTTCGTCTGCTTGGCGGACTAAGCGTTCAGTCAAAAAAATCGCCAAGTTTGGCAATTTTTGAAATCACGCCAAGGGATTGGGCTAAACTGCATGTTCACCAATTAAATTAAATTAATATTTGAAAAAAACTGTATTAATACCAAGTGTCATCCACTACAAAATGTAATTGAACTTGAGTGGATGAATAAAAAGTATTTTATGAACGATTGAAAATTTGAGCAAGATATATAGAGAGTGCGAGCTAATAGTAGGAATTTAATAAAAAAAGAGCGCATCGCTGATTCGACAGATTTATTACTTATAAGAAAACAATGTAAAAAACAACAGAAATTTGATTTGAAATTGTACACAAATATCTGCTCTGATACTCAGAAAAATACATGTATTTGTGTTTTTCTCAGAATACATTTTTTTAGGATTTCGGTACACTTTCCTCAAAGTCTCATTTACCCCCCTCCCCCATTATTTATATTTTCTATGCTATACAATGAGGTACCATATTTTAAATTGAAACTATGAGACGAAACCGTATGAAAATAAGCACTCATAAATTTCAAGTATCACACGTATTTGTATAAGAATTAAGAATATTTTGAAAAATCACTGATAAATCTTTAAAAACTACATTGAATTCAAATTTTTATACTATGATTATGATCATTAAATTGAACGTTAGTTTGATTTGGTTTTTTTCAACGTCACACTAGAAGCAACACGAGATCTACTAGCGACGGACCTCGTAATTTTGAGCTTCAGTGAATTGATGCGAAAACAGTTGGCCGCGAGTCCGTAAACAAGACCACTAAGCTACCACGGCAACTTAAACTGAACGTTATGTTTATATTATGCAGTTCTTTAAATATATAAATGCCTTAGAATTAACTCAAGAAGCATCGAAAGTACACGACTTTCAATGTTCACACATCTACTGATTATTAATTTTTCATAAATAATTATTAAAGTACATAAATAGGATTTTCTTTACATAAAGTGATACATAAATATACAAATACCTTAAGATTAAAATATTCATTTCATTGCAATTAATTTTTTTTTTAAAAAAAAGAGAAGGATTTAAACTTTGCATAAAGCAATCTAATGGTTTCTCGTCGAAGGCATCTCAGTTACCTTTACACTGCAAGAAAAATAAATCATATTTGCTTAAAGATGTTTAAATATCCTGAAAGAAAGGAATATATGTATTTGATACACAAGCATATATTTTAATTAAGTATTAGTCACTTCCTCTCTGTATGACGTAGCATTAACTCAACACTTAGCTTTGAAAATTTAACATGTGGCAAAAGTAAATGTATAATTTAAAATATATTGCAAATCCTTATCTAACAATATGGAGAGCGCTGGTGCGTCTATGGGGTTGTACGTATTGAAGAGTGAATATAGAGTACCTAGCCTTTCTGGGCTATAGTCTTCATCAGAATTTGAGTTCGACTTATTTTCTCCGAATGTATCCAGTGCAATAAAATTAATATGAAAAGTTTCAATTTAAGTGCCAAAAATTATATGTGAGTTTTAAATTAGTTTCTGAATAAGAGAATATAAATTTTTTTTCTTAATGAAAAACTTTAAAGAATTAGCTTTTGTCTATCTGAGAGGTAGGAGAGTACAGAGTAGTCTGTGACATCCAATCAGAAGGCAGCAGCTCAAACTGTATCTGGAAGTTAAAGTCAGCGAAGGCTCTCTCTGAATTCGGACGGGATCACTAGATGGCAGCACAGCCTATACCTACTGATTGCGTATGCCCCGACGCAAAATTACTTGCCTCTGTACGTCTAACTAAGACAAAAACGCACTCAAAATCACGACTAGTGATATTCTAGCTCTGGCGCACGTGTCGACGAGACTCGCGACTCAACACTAGACAGCCGATGACTCAAATGGAAACTGTCCCAAGTAAACTCAATTCAACAGGGAGGAGATATATATCATTTGCAGTAATGGCTGACAAAATCAAACAAAGCAACCTTCTGTACAAACCAAGCAATCAAAAGCTAATCAAAAAGCAACCTTCTGTACAACCTCTTGGTATCATCACGATGATACTGGAGGGGAAGTAATGCAGCGGATCTCGTCAACAACAATGTCAGAAGTTTAAAGACCTTACTCTACCAGCTTCTCCCCACATTCAGTCTCTTCGAAACCTTTATTTTGAAGCCTAATTTTAAATTGGATGTTTAGAAGGCTTAAATGTCAAATCGTATTCATACACAACAATATTAACAAATGTCATTTTGAAAAATATACCGACTGAGTTGAAACTTGAATTCTCGAAACAAAATATAAGTAACTGACATGATTTGTAATAATTGTTGATCCTTTTACGCCATGCGATGATTTCAGAAAAGATGACTTCTCGTATTCACTTTAACTGTTCGTAATGTAAAAATTCTTCCCCACCTGATCATAAATTTTTTGCTTATCGTAACCCTCGACAACCTCTTCCTGTGCTTTCTCAAATTACACCGCGGTGGAACTTGTAATTCATAGTTCATCCACTTGTTCATTCTGTGGTCAAGAGCACAATACTATCAAGTGAAAAAATCTAAATGTGCAGTTGAAAGGGATAAATTTCTGACGGAAAATAGATTTTTATTTTGTTCAAGTTAAAATTGTTTTTGTGAAAAAATATAATACAAGCCAATGCAATTTTGCAGAAATCGACACGCACGTACAATTTGAATTAATTTATAAAATTCAAAGAAAAGTAATTTAAATTCAGGTTTTGAAATAAAACCTAAGCTAACCCATATTCAACCTACTATTTCGAATTCAGTTGTAAGTAATGGGAGTGGGACTTTATTGCAATGTGTTGGAACAGAAATTGTTAGTCGTCAGACATAATTGTCGTAATGTTTGATAATGGTAGCGAGCAATCTTATTAGAAGAAATTTATCTAGAAGGTTAGGATTAAATTGTCGGGGGATGGAAACATTAAAAATTTATTCGCTTGGAGCAATTGATCTTAGATTGTAAACTTGTCGTAGAGTGGAGTTGAGACAACGGGATATTTTGGATGGAAATGAAGGAGTAACGCAGGCGTTGGAAACATGCGATTTCGAGCACAAAAATTAACTTCCCATGTAAGAGAATGAGATCTGAACACTTACACATGTGGGATCGTTGGAGTGTGCAGGGAAGAATTAAATTTTCTTGTAAGTGGGTGTCGATTTTTATTAGAGTTTGACAGTGGGTTTTGAAAGGTTTCCTTCGTTGCTGGTAAATGTGAATACTGAATTGAAATTGTCTTCGCTTGGAGAATGTGGGAATGTGAGTTGAACTACTTTAATAAATTTAATTTTGGGTGATAGATCCTCTGTGTCAACTGAACCCAGACATTTCTGGGAAATAGAAAGTTTAAGTATCGTTAACAAAGAAAAAGAGTGCATGAATATAACAGAACAGGAAATAATTGAGGAAATCAATGATCGTATTATTTGCAGATGGAAGATATAGTGTTAAGTCTCTGTGGAAGCCAGATATGCAAGAGAAGTAGATTAACTCTAGAGAAGTAGCTTAGAAATAGCATGAAAATTTCATTAAGAGCTTTAAGAATAACGCATCTTTTTTTTTTTTTTTTGAAGATTATGAAAAGTTCTTGGGGAGTATCGTAATGAAGGTATCGTTAAGAAATCGTTGTTCGTTAGATTGGCGTGGATGATTTAAAATTTCAAAAAGTTGCTTTGGAATAGAAGATGAAATTTAGTTTGTAGGAGAAGGTAAATTTATTTTTTTGTTTACAAGAAAACAGTCATTTGTCAAAAGTTCTTAAATAATAAAATATTTTTTTGTTTCCATGGAAGAGAAACATTTTTGCTGATCTTAACATGAAGTTTGCTGATCTTATCATGAATGCACCACCTAACCGGAAAAAGTTAACTAAAAGAAAATTAAAACATTAAACTACACTTTTAAAACAAATTTGGAAAAGATGGAAGAAGTTTATTAAGATAGAGATGAAAATGCCCTTTCGTGTTATGTTCATACTGCCCAAGGATTTTATCGAAGGCCAGTTCAATTAATTCATCTTTTTGAAATTGAAAAATTGAAAGTTTTAGGTGATATTAGTTGTTTGGCTGATATATCATTAATTTATATTGAAATTGTAGCATTCATACATGAGTTTTTTCTTTTTTTTACTTTAAAAGTTTTTTTGTTTGTTTATTGACTTATAAGTTAGTGTTCATTAACTGGATACAAATGAGTTATGTTGCAGTTCCTTTCTAATAATGCAAAGGGCGATGGGGTGTCTAAGGGACTTTGTCAAAATCATAGAGCTCATGGAAGAAAGCATTCGATGTTTTGATTTTAGTTTTTGCTGTATGTGCGCAATGTAGCGGGTATTTCCATGGATTAGATATTAATGTTAATTAAAATACATAAAAACCACCACTCCTTTCATAATTTGGACTTCTAAATGTACCTATGATTTTATAAATGGACATTTGAATTGAGCCAAGTAATATATCTTTTGTTCATTTCGGAATAAAAATGTGAATAACTTTTGTTGAAAATTACTGTTTTTTATTTGTTATACGAATTTAAAAATCAAGGCTTGGTACTTCAGTTTTGAAAAAAATATATAACTAAGAAACGTGAAAAAAAACCATGCAATAATTCTAAGCAAATAAAGGTTCCCTTGTTCTCACACAAATCGTAATTGTATGTCATTTCGTTTAGGAATGCCTCTTTCTATACTTATAATATTGTCATTAGTTAAAATTTGGTGATACAAGAGTATATCAAAGTTACTCCTAGAACTGAAAAATCTCGTTCTACTCGAAGCCAGAACAGTCTTGATCGTGTTGAGGAGATTATTCCAGAAAATCTCAAAAACATTGACTCAAACCTACTCTCGAGAACTTGGAATCAGTTATCACGTTTTTCAGATCCAGCTGCACTAGATATTGCTTCTCTGGGAATTCCTGAAAGATCATGTTTATACCAAAAGTTTGAAAAATATTGTACAGCTTAAGACCAATATATGTCAGAAAATTGGTAAGATATTCAATGTTAGCGATGTTTTTCACTCCGTGCATGTGAGGAGAGTTGACCTTGGAGTGCTAGCGGCTGTTTCGAACCCTTCACCACTGGGTCCGAGAAAAAGCTGACCGATCGCTTTTTGTTGCGCTCTTACCCAATTGACTAAAAGAGATGTCCCAATATATATAAAGTATTTTAACTTCTGGTGTTGTTGTTGAAGAAAAGGTTGATTTTCCAGTCTTTACTGCAATTGATAAGCATAACCTTCTTGTTGCTTTGAGGTTTACTTTGAATCATTTCCATTTGGTGTCATCAGCTGTCTTAAGTGGAGTGCTAGGTATCGTCGATATCTGAGCCGTTTCCTGAATATAACTAGCTGTGATTTAAATGCGCTTGTCTTAGTTAGACACAGTGGCAAGAGTTTTTTGCTTCAGGGGCATGTGCAACCAGTAGTTTTAGATTGTGCTGCTATCTAGTTTTCCTGTCTTGGATCACCAGTTCGGCCTCGGATATTTTTGAATCCGTGAAGGAGACAACAATCAACCTTGGAGTGAAGGCACCCTTGACCCTAAGTTTCGAACCCATGACCCCTAAGTTTGAAGAAAATGGGACTGTTCACTTTTTGCTTAGCCCTTATTAAATAGGCTAAAAGATACCTCCTTCTCTCGCTAGTTATTAAGGCGTTTTAGCTTCTGGTGTTGGTGATGAAAAGGTCTGCTACATTCTCTTGGAAAAAGTGAGTCTAAATGCAATCATTATTGCTGCAGCTATGTGGTGGGTACGGTGTTCCTGTAGTGACAATAGACATAAGAGAATTTTCCAAGAATCTCTATTATTTTTAACAGTGTAAATATTTTATCAAATGTCCAAATGTCATTGTTGCTCTAGGTATCAAAAGTCCTTAGTAAAAACTTGTTCGAGCATTAGATGTTTTCTATCCTATGTTGGGGGAGCACAGTTGACCTTGGAGTGCCGGCAGGATTTCGAATCCTGGTTTGAAGAAGAAAAGTTGGTCGGTCAGTTTTCGCTGCGCCCATTTCAAATAGTCTAAAAGAGACGTACCTATTGGGCTAGTAAAAAGACATTTCATCTTTGGTCTTTGATGTTGAAGAGATCCACCGTAAATTAATAACTGGAATAATGTGAACTGGATAATGGTGCTTGTCAAAAATGTATGGTTTTGCATTTCTAGTTAAAAGTAATTTCAAAAATGTATAGTTTTATGTATAGAAATAAGTTTAATTTATTTTGAAGTATTGAAAATCCTTTAAATTGCAAAGTGCCTTTTTTTGCTACCTACTCCACCTTTATTTTTTTTACCTTTGCTGTATTCCGTTATTTTAAAATGCATCATAATTTGGGAAATAATTAATAATGTAGAGGAAAATATTTATTACTGTAGGAAATATACATGGGAAATTTTAATTTGGAGAAATGTTAATTTTTCATAAATGTTTCTAGATTAAAACGATACATTATGATCTTTGACGATATGAAATAATTATTGAAATATTATTTTGCATTTCTCAAAGAAATAATTAATAAAACAACATGAAAAGTACATTAGAAAAGACAACACGAAATGACCTAACCTAATAAGCATTCTACATATATTTGATTTTACTTTAAATAAATAAGCAAACTAAGCTGCTTTTAATTTTAAATAACTGCTCTTAACTGGATATTTAATATTCACTAAACCAAAAGTAGTGCTATTTTTTCATGCATGGCGTGATGAGAAATTAGGGGAGAAATGATTTTATTTTGATTTAAGTCCTTAATATTAAATTTAATACAGTGCTTCTAAGAGATTTTGAATACATAATAATTTTTTTCCTTGCTCTTGGTATGTGTTTGATCGAGGGAGCATTGAATAATTTTAATTTTTTACAAAAAATGACCAATACATCTAGGCAAAACTTATTCTGTTTATTGATCGATCCCTTTGTGCACGATGTTATAAATTACAGCTATTAATATTGATTTGCTTGGTTTCAGAAAGACATAGATTGAAATAATTCCCAGTATGGAGAAGATAGGGATTATTCCTCCGAGTTCTCTAAAGGTCTGGAAGAAATATTTAATTTTGAATGGGGACAGAATAAAGAAGTCTCAAGAATAATAAATAAAATTTTTTTATCATGATTATTTTTAGCAATAATTAAATCTTTATGATACAAAAATAAAAAAAGAACTGTATTAAACAGGATACAGACTTCAACTTCTACACGCAAAACCAAAGATGAATTTTTTGAAAATTTTTTCTTGTAGTATATGACAATATGATCTCTAACTGAAAGTAAGATGCATAGCAAAACAATTTATTCCTCATCCGATTTCTTTTCCTACAATGCTTACCTATTCCTGTTTTCTGTCACTTGCGTGTGATTGAAGGAGGAAAAAAGCTTCCTTGTTCGGAATCGAAAAGATCCAGATTTAGCATAAACAGCTGTGGTAGACATGTTTTGAAGTACGGACAGGATTGGTGATTTTCACTATCAAAGGCCGGAGTGTTTGATATGCAGTCGTCCTTTGTTGGTTGAAAAGTCAACAAAACTTTTTGAATGATGCTTATTTCCTTATTACACAGCATATATGAGGAACACAAATTTGTATTTAGGTAAAGCATTATTCAGATAAGAAATAAACTTGAAAAAAAAAGGCCAAGACGAATGTATGCAAATGAATTCTATTCAATTATTGCCATGGTAGTTTTCGATTCATACATGTATTTTAAAGCTATGGGAGGAACCCCTACTGATTATTTCAGGTTACCTAAGCGAATATATTTATTACATATTTTAATTATAATTTCTAAAGCAGAATTAGTTTCGACAGTTTTCTTGTACATAATACATACTATTGTTTTCATTAGTTGAATTTAATCTTATAAATAATTAAAAGTGTGGTAATAACTTCATGTGTTTATTGATTACTTTCATGTCTTAATATTACACAAATGTTGAAAAAGTAAAGAATACATAACTTCTTGCTGTACTATTTGTTCTTCAAGATATTGCTATGTCATCATATAAGCATGGCCTTGGTAATCTAATGGACAATATTAGGAACTCATGTTCATGGAGTCGTGCGTTCAAGCCCGGATACTACTGAAGACATGTTGTGTAACAAACCGATGCACATTACATTTGTCAAGGCACTTAGTCCATCCATTGATGTAGTCTGGGAGTGTGGAGAGACAGGTGCCAGATCAGGAATCATCCTCATAATTTGACAGAGGCTCAAAATTATGAGGTTCATTTCCTATCACCCTTGTATTGCATCTAAGAAAGAATTAATGAACTATCGATAAAGTCTTCTTTTATGTTATAGGAAAAGCAATATCAAGGGTTATTCAATTATTTCTTTTTTTTCTCATTGCCTTATAAGCCAATGCTTTTAAAAAAACGTGCTTTTCATATTTAAATAATTAAATGTTACTGGAGAATCAAAATTAAAATTATTTCAAATCGCAGAATAATTTGAAAGTTTGAATAACGGACTGCTAAAATTCATATGATAAACTGAAATCAAAATAAAATTAAAGCTGTCCTATTCATTTAATTCGGAATAAATAATTAAAACGTGTTGATGTTTTTCGAAAAATTGTTTTAAAAAGCTATAATTAGATCCATGAATTCATTTATTTTCATGATATTTACCCTAATTTAGAATACATTAATGAAAAAAAAAAAGAAAATTTGAAAGTTTTAGAATAAATAATTGAGATCAAAACTCTTAAATAAAATAACACTTTTTTTCTTTTTAATAGCTTTGAATTTAATTATTTGTATTTATAATTATATCGACATATTTCGATTTGTTAATAGCACCGTAATCTAATTCTAATTATTATTTGGCCAGTTGAGAATAAAAATGGGAAAAAATATAAATGGATGTCGGAATTAATAATTTTCTCTGGTACGTTTAATTTTGTAACTGAGAAAGCAATCTAAAACTTAATCTGAACATTTCCCAGCTTTCTACTAATTAAATGAAGGAAGTATTTATAAGCAATTCTGCTTCACCAATAACCTTCAAGTTTTCATCATAAATAAATAATGTATAAAAATGCTTAAGAATTAATTAGTAATTTTGTTTCAATTAATTAAGAACGTTTTGAAATATCTAAAAATTAGAAAGGAAATTAATTTTTTTTTTGTAAATCCTAATTTTATAATATTAGTTTTCATACTTTTAATTATTTACTTGCTTTTTTTATTTTATTAATACAAAATTTCTTGAAAATAAAATAATTTTTAAACCACATTAGGATAAAAAAGGTTTCTATTTTTTTTTTAGAAATTGAATTTAAAGATTAATTAAATTAATACTGAAAGCTCTTGAAAGAAATTATCGCAAATAATTAATAACAGAATGAAATTAACGAAGTGATCTACCTTTTTTTTCTAATTTCATCTCATGGGAGGAATAGATAGGGAAATTTAAAATAATGGAAGTTTAAAAAGGTATTTATTTGCGTAAGCATGTTAGAAATTATAAACTGCGTCTTCTCCGCAGCGAAAGACCAATAACAATAATTACAGATAGTAAAAACTAATAATATAGTGGTATATTGTTTTTAAATTATTTGAAAATTGATAATTAAACTTTAGTGGAAGCAAGTTCGTATAAGATAATATTCAACATTATGTGAAATAAAATTCGGAAATTTTAAATGGAAATATGAAAATGAACACTTTTCTTAACAATTTACAATAATCCATCAAAAACATACTCTGATTTCTTTTAAATAACGCTATATATTTAAGTAGCGCTATATATTTTTATAATTTAAGCAATTAAAAAGAAAATCAATTTTTTGTGTGCATATGTATGTGTAAGTTTGTATGCCATATACATATGGAATATTAAAAACAATGATGTTAATATATATATATATATATATATTGCTTCATATGTGCTTATCTCTGGAAACTATTAATCCTCAACAATATTATTATTATTTTTTATTTATATTACTACTATTATAAACGTTATTGGTTGTTTTGAAAGTAGTACCATTGTTTATTGTAAATGAAATAATCATTACAAAACATTTCACAAAACCTTATATTTTATATCATTTGCACAAAATTTATCTTCATTTTTAATTTCACAACAAATTTCGCTTTTAGATATGCATTTAAATCAATCACATTTGATCATCATTCATCATAAGTAACAAAAAATATCTTTAATGAAAATAGTTTTTAAAAGTTTTCCTTCATTAAAATTTTGTCACTTGATACACTATATTACATCAGCAAATAATTATACGACAGTGATGTAGTCCAATAAATGAAGCATAATTGAAATCCTTATATTGATTAAAATAATTTTATAAAAATTGTGTCCGCTACATTGACTCACCTATAGAAAGTAATTTATTAATGAAAGTACGATTGCATTAAGTTTACAAAATTGTTGTTTGCTGTCACATTTCAATCAATATTTTCTATTCTAGGTTATATTTTCTTAATAAAAATAGTTAAGAAACCTATGAAGTTTACATAAGATAAGAATCAGTTGTCTTACAAAAATAAATAAAATTACGCTAAGCTAAAGATAACTTGTTTTCTTTAGCTTAGCTTAGTTCAGTAATCAAAAATTGTGAATGTTGTATTCATTTCTGCTTTTCAAAAATAATTTTGTTCAAATACTATTAATTTTTATGTGCCTCAACACAAGTAAACAAGCCATTAAAAAGTTTCTTATTTATTTATGGATGTCTGGATTATTTTCTAGATAGAACAAGTCTTGCATCGAGAAACATTCAACGAACTATTGATTTTCAAAAAAAAAAAAAAAAAAAAAAATGGTACTAAGCCAGGCACATCAAACTCTTCCATCAGTTATAACCATCTCTTTAAAAAGAAAGTGCTTCGTTGCCATGGCAACAAAAATATGAATCACAAGATATATTCTTACATGTATTCAATTTTTAAATTACTTTGCACTGAAACACATTTAATGACCCAAGCCATAAATCTGTAGCTATTGTCAAAAGATAAGCTGGAGTTCTCTGCGTAATATAGCATTGAAAGAGAGGAAGAAAATTTTTAAAACTAAAGGAAGCAAACAGTGACTTAATTACCAATAATTGCCCTCAATCAAGAAAATTTATTGTTATTCGTAAGCTTCGTGGGTTTTTGTAATTTGCTCTTCAAACCGTGAGGACGAAAAGTGAGACCTTTCTTTTGGCGACGGTATATTTCAATATCCCCACTTTTAGCAGTCACAAGATTACCAGCCATTTACCTTGACGGGAAAATTGTGTATCATTATCACCTGTAATTATTTATAGTAATTGAACTGAGTTCAAGTATCAGAAGCAGTTATTTTCATGCAGATATTCTATTCCACCGTCAATGACTCTTAAGTAATTAGTGTTATGCATAATGTTCCAAGCAACTCTAGGAGAGGAATGTTTGATTTATAAGAGAGAAAATAATTACATTATTGTAGAGAGCATAATGATGATCACAAATAAATTATTCATTAATAAAATGCTGAAATTGAAGTTTAAGGAATCAATCGGAATTGACTCAATCCTTCACTAATATCCTTTATTTAATTAATATTCATACTTGTATAATAAATATATGCTGAGTGTTAATATTCTTTTATCAAAAACCTATTAAAAAACTTCAAAATTTTTTAGAAATAATAATCTTATCACTTCACAAAAAATATGACATTCCATCAAAGATAAATCACGATATATTTATTTTCTTGTTCTCAAAATTACACTATTGCCAATGTTGATAACAAAAAGAATAAAACAGACGATTTTGCCATAAAGTCAACTATTAAATTAAATATTAAAATAAAAGAGCAAACGATAAATTATTAAAGTTGAGAATATTATTCTTTTAGGATATCGAAATTAGACAGATGATAAAATATTAAATTAAATGCATCTTAGCAATATAAATATAACTTAAGCACTCTGAATGTTATTATATTATCAGAATGTATTTTATAATGTCAATCTTGTTTTTAAAATTTATTTTTCCTAACGAGGACCATAGATGTCAAATTGAGATTTCGTTAAGAGTTTCGAAACTTTAGTTTTGAATTTAATATTCAAATACTTTGCTGAGAATTTATGCATAAATATGATCTAAAATTTCTTCGATAAGTGTGAATGCTTGTATTGATTATATATTGTATTTTCAGCATTAAAAAGGATATTAAGTTATTAGCATCAAGATTATCATATATATGTATGTCTGTACATATAATTGAGGTTTCTTTTTTAATTCGTTTCTCTTGAGATCTTTTTTGCAAGTCTTAGTAAGGTTTCGGTACTTTGAACTTTGCTGTAATTCTTAAAAATTACTGAATTTATTTTTTATTTCTTAGTTATTTTCAGGTGTCATATGAATTCTTGAATTTTCTGTTATATTACAATGTCAGCAATTCATTATTTTTTTTCACATTATAATACTTTGCTTACTTTAAATTTCAGATAATCTATTTTTGACTTTAATGTTTCGCATTTTTTATTTGTTTTTACAAATGTTCATTTTTATTTATTTTAAAACTTAACATTAATTAATTGTAATTAGGGGTTTTTCTCTATAATTTGTACGCACACACATATATGTGTGTGCGTGTGTTTGTATTTGTATGCATATATTTATTTAGCTTTAATTCATATTAGTTTCTCATAATATTTATTTAATTTCCTAATTTTTCCCATTCTCTCATTTAAAATTAAATCGTTCATTCTTATTTCATGATACCATTCCTTTTTAACTTTAATTTATGCTATCACGCGTTCATAAAATTTCACAGACAATGCAGTTCCCAGACTTCCGACTTGTAGGGATGATCCCTACCAGACTTTAGGTCAGCACTTAAAAACCATCGAAATCCCTCCATTCATCCCACATGTTCTATGATGTTTATTGAGAAATTTCCCAGCTATATAACCACAAACAAAGAGAAACGCTCTCTCTTGCTTTTATACTCTTGTTCTTATAATATTTATCAAATGGAGGAGTGGGTTTAACTTCCGCAGTGTGGAAATGGTCTATTTTTCCGCTATAGTAAAATAGTTACTTAAAAATGAAATTGGCTTCTATTGTCTTTGAAACTTAATTAAATAAGTACTAGTTAAAATATTTAAAAGAAAGACTTAACATTATATATATATATATATATATATATATATAATGTTAAGACTTTCTAGCCGTGAAGCATTTATTTATTTATTTACATTTACCCAGCTTACATTTTTACTCACTCTCTGGACCATTATACTCCTTTACCATACAACTTATTACCAACCAATTGTTTGCATCCTTTTACATTTTATTACCAATCAAACAATGATTTAAATCCTTTTTCAATTTATATGGTGATGATGTGTTATATTTTTTTCATTTTGAGTATGTGATATACATCTTGAAGCTTAAAGAAAATTCCGTCTTACTACTCACATATTTGAATCTTCATTTCTTTGAAATTTGTAAGTAATTTTTATATTTTGATTTGTTGATAATTTTTAGAATTATAGATTTTATTTTTGTAGATTTTATCCCTGAACTTTTTTGCATCTTTTAATCATTGAACTCTTTCGTAATTTGGATTTCCCAATTTAGCCTACCAAGTCGTAAAGGGGGAAGGTTGGTACTATTAAACTAGTTTAACCCCGCTTATTCGGTCCTCAGCCCGAAATTGCTTTTTGATTTGCTGGGTTCCATATTTTCATTTATTTTTTCTTTCATTTTTACATTTCTTTCAGGAATTTTGTCTTTTTAAATATTTTAAATTATTCTTTAATAAATTTTCAGTATATATATATATAATATGGATGGAAAGTCGTAAAGTGCACATCAAATTTACATAATAATAAAGAGATTCACAGATAGCAACATAAAATGGTAAAATCAGTTTGCAACATCAAAGCCATATGTTTTTAAAAGCATGTACATTTTCAACCACCCCCATACATAAAAACAAAGATTAGTGCCTCTTATATAATTTTATGTATTAATATTTCAGTATTTTATTCTAAAAGTAGGAGAACTTAATTTTAAACGTGTATATATTATTAAAACTGTGCAAGAATATATCTGCATTACTATATAAGTGCCTTTGAATTTCATATTTGTTTTTCAAAATAATAAATTCAGCTATCTTCTTTATGAAGATATTAGGAATGACAGTACTAAAAATAACTGAAGCTTGGAATTCAGAAAATAGGAAAAATGAACAAGTCTTTAGTAATAACAATAGTAGTCCAACGTTTTCCCCGCTCATAAATGACGTCACCAGCTGTGGAGTTTTCTTAAGCTCCATAGCACATTGACAATAAATTAGAGGGCTTCTGGAAATGACTTCTCCAAAGCTCTTAAACTAAAGAATCATTGGAAGTGAAGAGGAGCTTCATAAAGAGAAATGAACTGGTTACTGGTTGAAAACTGGCTCCTGAAAGAAAAAGAAAAATTCTCTGGCAGGTAAAGGGAGCTTCTAGACGTAATTTAAGAATAGATTTCCTATTTTTATGAATTTGTAGCTTTTAATAAAATTCATATCTTGCCATTCTGAAGCCATAAAATAGTCTGAATAGCAGTTCATTTTCGTATATACTAAATAGTTTTAAAAATATCTTTACCTTTATAAAAGTAAAAACTATCTATATTAAAATTCACCTGTAAAGTGGTTTTGAAATCCTATACATGTAATAATTTTTCTCATGAATAATTACAGATTTTGCGACATGAAAACATTTAAAATTCTTCTCTAATTACTTATATTTTTTATTAATTATTTTCAAACTATTTTACATATTTACACAATCATTCATAAATTTCACACCAAATCTGTATAAATTCTTATAAATAATTGGTGGAAGTGTATTACATTTAATAATTTCAACGTGAGGGTAGTAAAAATAAATTATATTTCATTCATATACATTTGAATGCCAAAACTCATGGACTCCCTACAAATATTGTGTGGGACCTCCTTTTGCCTATCGTAGTGCTGAAATTCGACGTAGCATTAGCTCACGAAATCTTCGAAAATACCCTAGAAATGAATACTCAAGTTACCTCTACAGCCGACCATAAATGCAAAACTGTTACAGGTGTGAAAATTTGTTCACTAACTGACATTTCGATTATGTTTCATGTACTTCCAATGGGATTCGTGTCTGGTAATCTAAATGACCAAATCAGTGACTGGAGTTGTCCAGACTGTTCCACAAACCATTCGCTAATGAATTTTCCTGCTGACATGTAATCCTGGAGAATTCCATCGTTTTTTGGGTACATTAAATCTAAGAATCTTTGTAAAAGGTCTCCAATTAGCTGACCATTTACAGTTATCTGAGTAGCTGATTATATACAGTGAATGACTGATTGAATTTGAGCAAAAGACGCAGTTCATTCCATTTTAAACCAGCCTACACCATTAAGGAGCAAACACCAATTGTGCTACCTGTGTGTTGTCTTGAAGAATTACGAATAAATCGTAATTTGACGTTATCCTCCGAGTTGGTATTGACTTCCACTCCACACACACTACCATGCAAAAAATATTTTCCACGACAATATGATACATATAGCCGAAGGCCAATGATGCATTTCATCAAGTCACGTGACTCCAATTCTAACGGTTTCCTGCCGTCTAACCACCAAAGACGAGATACTACCGGACAGAAGGAAACGTGTTATGGAATGCAATAACGTAGTACTATTGCTGTAGCGTGGAAGACGAGAATTGTAGCTCTTTACTAAAATTAAAATAACCTCAAGAAACAAATCTGCAGTCATTACGTCACCAACAGCTACAAAAATTAAAAATAATTTTTTAACTCAGAAAACCTTAAAAATATAATCAACCAATAATAACAAATAGTAAGCAGGGATTTATAGAAATTTTGTTATTTTATTTCCTTCTTATCTTAGTAGGAAATTTTCCATATTTAGAATAAACATGTAACATAGAAGTATTATGCTTATGAAATCTCTCTCACAATAATGTTTCCTAAATTACGAATGAACTAAAAATATTAAACAAAGTAATTCTTAAAATTAAAAGCATTAATAATAACATACGAGGGCAATTCAGAAAGTAAGGAACGTTTCCGTCTGACGACGCTAGGCGGCGCCGATCACATATTTTGGTGTCTGCGTGCTCGGCATCTTACACGGCGTCCAGCCATCACAACGAGAACATTTCCACGCTGCCCGTTTCTTCGATATTCAAATTTAAAAAGTGCGCTGCAATTGAAAATCCGGCCAGTTGTGAGGTGCGGTCTGTAATACGTTTTTTTTTTTGGCAAAAAACCCTAAAACCTATGTAAATTTATCGGCAAGTGTGCGAAGTGTACAGAAACAACGTAATGAATGAAAGTTCAATCCGGAAAGGGTGCATTCAGTTTAAAATTGGTCGCACTAAGAAGAGAAGAGTGGACGCCCTAGCATTGAAGAACTGGTCGCTAAAGTTGATGAAAAGATTCGCGAAAACCGACGTTTCACAATAACGGAGCTTTCGCTTAGTTTTCCACAAGTTTCACGGAATTTGTTGTTTGAAATTGTCACACAAAAGCTAGGCTACCGCAAATTTTGTGCAAGATGGGTGCCGAAATTGCGTACAGACCACCATAAAGGTCAGCGAATGGGGGCAGCTTTGACATTTCTGGAGGCCTACGACAGACATGGTGATTCATTACTGGATCGAATCGTAACTGGTGACGAGACGTGGGTGAGACGACAAAGAGCTACGGGTGCACTGAGTGGCTGAGATCGCAGGCGGAAGAATTCTATGACGAAGGAATTTCAAAGCTTGTCTACCGCTATGATAAGTGCCTCAATTTGTTTGGTGACTATGTAGAAAAGTAGAAATTTAGTCGCTCTTTCTAATGTATATAATAAATTTTTTTCTTGTACTTAGTTTCTTTTTAATTCCAAAAAGTTCCTTACTTTCTGAATAACCCTCGTACATTTATTTTTTTGAACTAATATTTTTAATTTTACATACTTTTAGTCATCCAATCATTTCAAGTTAAATTAAGAATCAAATTTTTTAACATGCTCGCGGACTGCAAGAAATTTAATGAACTACTAAAATAGACAAATACCTTTTTTATAATACTTTTCAAGATATCTAAATTTCAATAAGTTAGATTTCGCATAAGGGCTCATTAAAGGATTATAGCATCATTGTTTTGAGTTGGATCCCTAATTTTTTTGCAAAATGACAGCAAATAAAATTAACGCTATTTAAAACTCAATGTATGATAAAGGAATTAGTACATTTTTAGAGGTTATAGCATTCATGTAGGTTTGCATCACAGTTAAAATATACGCTGTACTAATACGTCCGCAAAATGTCAAATAGTTTTATCAAACAATTCAAGTATTTATATTTAATATTACAACATCAAATCATACATTTAGCTCATATCCAATTTCAAATGTTTTCCTGTTCATTATATAAACGTAACGGGGATATTTACAAACAAAAATATGAAATATTAACAGAAATTCTTTTTGATTTGGAAAAACAACCTATGGATATCAAGCACTTTACGAAATCAAAAATGTGATGATAATATTTCTTCGGTGACTTTAAAAACAGTTTTCATCAAAGTCGGGGAAATGACTGTTCCTAAAGTAAACAGCTTGAAAACACCTAATTTCAAATTCACTTCTTTTTGCGTTAGTACGCTTTGATAACTTTTGTTTCTCTTAAATACTTGAGATTGAAGTAGAAAGAATTGCCTCGTCGACAGAAGTTAACACCATGCTTTTGTATAAATAGAAGCGATTGATAACCTTTCATTCCACAGAATATCTGAGATGTGAGGTGTTTTTTCGTTACTACCTCCTTTGAAATCTGATGCCCTACTTTCAACAGTTGTTGTTGTTTTTAAAATACCTAATTTCTTGTTTTGTACTTAGATGTAGGGAGACTATGAATGAAAAAAAATATTAGTTTTAATAATATGAAATATTTACATACTATTTCTGGCATGAAAAAAAATTAAAAATTGAGTTGAGTTAGCTTTTAATTCTATAAAATAAAAATTCGCGTATTTTAACTGGTTCTAAATTTAGAATTTAGATACCTAAAATAAGCAAACGGAACTCTTCATAATCTTTAAATAAAAAAAAAAAGTGGTCAAACTTCCAGAAAGGGATATATTACTTCGCTTTGATTTTTAAGAAATTTATTTCATATTTTTAATGTATGTATAATTTTTTATTTTAATACTGAGTATATTGACAAAATTGGAAATAATCTTTTCAAGCAGATAACATTAAAGAAATAGTAAAAAATGTATAATTTTTTGTCTCTGATTACGACTGTTTTAGCCGTTATACACTGTTATATGTCAAATACCAAAAACTATATTTTCGTTTAAGCGTCGTATTTATCTTTATTTCTGCATTGCAGCTATGCACTTATAAATATAAATTTTGCACATTGAACATATTTATAAATTCGAAATTAAAATTTAATAAAATTTATATGCAATTAAATTATGGAATTCAAATTTTCCTTAATTTTTTTATTTTATATTTTCGTTATAATCGTGTTTATTAGAAAATAATTGCGCTGTCGGTATAAGATACAAAATCATTTTATAATATAGAAAATATCAGTGCTGTGAATAAATTTGAATTTGATGAACATGTACCAGAGTTAAAAATAGAATACTTTTTGAAAAAAACGTAAGTAGAAGTATTTTTCTCTTTGACGAGGCATACGTTTGGATACAGTTTCAAACTCCATTTTCTAGAGTTCCGTTCTTAAAATTCTCATAAGTAATACAACCATGAAATCAGAGAAGCTCCTTCTAATTTTAACAACAAAAAATTTAAATATAATTAAGTTTAAGGTTTCAGTTACTTCAACGAAATTGTAATTCATGCTTTAAGATAACTGAAATGTCAAAATGCTTCTAATTTTGCATTTTTTGGTTTTGCTTTCAACAATAGAAGTCGATTTGTTGAATTCGTAGCGGAACATGGTACGTTCATAAAGTACGATTTGAAACGTTTTTTACCGATTTGTAATTTTTTTTTCGAAGGTTTGAACTTAAGTTTCCACTAACCACGCCTTTCACTACATTAGAACATTTGAGCTTACATATTACTGCATTTCATTACACTTATCTTTTGTGTCTGTTTATGTACTTAGAGATATTGCAACATTTTGGGGAGTATAGTTTCATTGATTCTTGCTTTTTGACAAGTTTGTTTCTACTTATGCTTCGTACAAAACCTTTTATGAAGTGTAAATGCTATTTCAGACATAAGAAAATTATAAAGATGTATTAAAGACATAAGAAAATAAAGACTCTCTACTTTATTTCTTGATGTACGGGCAGTATTGCTGTTTATTAGATGTGTAAACAGCAATACTGCCCGTATATCAAGAAATAAAGTAGAGAGTGCTGCAAAAACTTTAAATGATGTTCTTTTGGATGAACGAAGTATTGTTAATGTTATTATTGAGTTGAGTATAAATTCCTTATTACTAAGGGATGTGTAAAAATAGAAATACTAAAAGATACTTTATTCATTTGTCACTGGTGAATAATCCGGAATTCACAGATAATTTTATGTTCGCTAAGATATTTTGCGTGTGGTGCCTGGTGATCAAAGTTCCAGCCTACCATCCCTCTATCACTATGAGAACGAGCCGTGTATTCTGGCAAGGCAATCCAGCTTAAGTGCTATATAAGGTAGTGCTACAAAAATAATCGGAGAGAGGAAACGCATTGAAGCTTCCCTCTTCCAGCTAGTACTTTCTTTTTGTTATTAGCTGTCAGGTCGTCAGCTTATGCTGTCTCTTATTTAACTGTTTTTAAAATGCTTTCATAGAAACATTGCTGTTAGCATGTGTGGCAACAATTTTCTTGTGTGATATTACTTACCTTCTTATTGGGAGTCCATTGTGTTCATCTCACAAAGTGTGACCTTGCAACATTGATTTCAAACGCGTGCAATGATAAATTTAACACCACCATTTGCAAACTTTGAACGGTAGAAGAATGTATCCCCGGTCAGCCTTAACAAAATTGAGTAATTTTATTTTATGAGAAAAGAACTGTAGATGAAGCTATAGAAGAATTATGGACGTTAATAGCAGCGACAGAGATATCAGCAGCTTTTGATGGTAGGTCACTGCAGCGGGGCTACACATCCCGAAACGGGGTCGTGTCTGCAACATTTCTAGAGACTGAAAAGTTTTTGATCTCAAATGTCTCAGAAAATACTGTTTCAAATGCAAATATAAGAGCAAAAAGTTCCATACATGCGAGGAAAAAACTTTGAAAGTTTCTGAGGAATAATGAAGTCAGATTAAAATTTCAACATTCTGAGAAATCACATAATGTGAAATAAAGGAATTACCTTGGTGATGGTGATTCAAAAACCTTCAACTCAGAATAAAAAAAAAAGTTTGCTGAGATTATGTGGAAGTGAAAAAATAGAATGCATGGTCCATATCTAGAAACGAATGAGTGGTAAATTGCGAGCATTGTGGAATAACATGAAATCTCGCAAACTTTCTGTTGGCAAAAGCATCACTGCCGTGGAAGATTTGCATATACCAAAATTTTGCTTTTACAGAGTTACTACGGCTTGGCTGTTCATTGAAACATAAAAATGTTCCATATTTGATATGATTATAGCTGTATGGTCAATTTAGTTTCATAAAATACGAACGGATGTGAGCCCCAGCATGAATTAAGCCCATCTACTTTGGATACTTGTTGCGGATATAACAAAGATTTTTAATTGTTTGGAAAAACATTTACACAAACACTTACTTTCGGAATCTGTGTTTCTTACCATACGACTTACATTTCAAGCTTGAAATGATAACAAATTATTAGAGAGCCATGTTCTCGTTAAAACTCAAGATCCCAATGAAATCTTCAACAATTGCAGTTTGAAACGTTTTTTTTAAACAATACTTCTGAGCATAAAAACAGTAAAAATATGTGTAATTTATTCTGTGAGAGTGCTTAAAGTAGAGCAAAGATTACAAAAGAAATTATTGCAAGAGCTGGGTGTTCCACAAGAAAGGCTCTGCAAAATATTCATAACAAATGAGTTTGTCTAATACAGATAAAAATATATGCATATGTTGTGAATGACTCTAAAAAGTTTGAATTAATCAAAAAATTCAAAAGAAAAAGAAAGAAAATAATTTAAAGTTATCTAAAATGTTAGATTATAATGCTGGATTATTTTAAAAATATATTATAAATCATAGAATACATCTTTAACAGTGTTTACTCGAAATGTTGTTTTATGGAGGTACTCTAGTATTTTGGTACAATTTCGCTTATGGATATTTTATATATTATATGCTTAATAAAATATAAATATTTCCTATTGAAGAAATATAATTAAAATATTAGAAGATACAAGATTGAAGCATTGGCATTTTGTATCAAATATGCTATAAATTGTCAATAACACGTATTTGGGAAGCCGAGATACTATTTCTGTAAAATGAATCTAGAACTCTCTCTCCCCCAAAACATTTTTAAATAAGCTGGAACCTCTCTCTCTCTTCAAATTATAACTGATATAATGATGTAAAGTTTTCAACTAGTTGAAATATGGTATTGGATTGCATTAAAATGTTACATAATAAGTTATAGGGAAAAATATTTTTATTTGAGTTTATTTTTTACACACAATTCTGTTACATATTCCTCAAAATCTAATTTATCCATAAACTTCAAATTTTACATATTATGAAATGAGGTTATTTTCTGTATTCTATGACCTTAACTTGTATCTAATGAAAACTCACAAGTCTTAGGATTTTCAAAATATTATTAGTATAAAAACTATACAAAATTTGAATAGTAAAACTTTCGCATTTTTGAGTTTTATTAAATCTAATTTTTGGAATCTGTCTTAAGGTTATGAAACATTGATGTTTTAGTAAATCACTCTAGAAAATTATTATAATTACTGTAAATAAATTTTCGGAACTACAATGGAAACTAAAATAAAATTTAAAAAAAATTAGTGAGATCCTTACGCTTGTTTGTTACAAAGAGATTTTATATAGGGTTCCTATCTAATTAATTTTAGTCTCAAGTCTCCCCCGTTTTGTTATATCCAGCCTATTACTTTTTAGCAGCAGATCATTTATGGCATTAAATCCACATTAAGTTCAATATGAAGATAGAAATGGTAACAATAGCTCTCTTGCACATTTGGATGCATTTGGATATTTGATTTCGGTTTCTTAACAATGCCATACCATCACACCTTTCATAACTAAATAACGGTTTAACTAACACATTGTTTTGAATTTCAGCGAGTTCTTGATGCTGTAAATCTTAAACATCAGAAAGATCTCCTAAACATTGGCTGCCACATTTAGCTAAATATTACCAAAATAATCCCGTCGCCTAGGATGGTTGGGATAAACTACATCCCAATAGTTTCAACAACTTTTATTTCGTACCATTCAAAACAAATAGCTCAATAGTAGGGGTTTGGAAAGAATATTTTATCGTCACGCAGACAGATATTTAATAATTTTATTACAATTTGTCTCACATTACACAAACATATAGTGAAAAATATTTGTAAAAATTGGCTTTATTACTAATAATTAGATCATTTATGCTCTAAATGAGTCCTTTCTCGAATTGACCCCCTTAAGAATTAAATTTCTCCCATTTCGGGCTTAGGCTCCACGTTAAGAAACATTGGTTTAGAGCGTAGAATTATATGATTTTCAAATAGTCTAGAAAATTTTAAAGATTTTAAATGCGGTACATTTTATGCAAAAAGTATCTCAAGCTATATAAATGACTTAAGAATTTGAATACAACTGCTGATTATTAATTATTCATACATAATTGCTTTTAAAAGTATATTATTTTTTCTATGCTTAAGCAGATACATTAATATTTAGATATTTCAATATTGAAATATAAATTCAATTGTTTTTAATTTTAAAATGTAAGGATCGCTTGAATATAATATAGAATTCGCTCTTTTAACACTGTCAAAGAAGTCTCGGTTATCTTTACATAACATAATTTATAGATCAAGCATAAGCAAATGAGCTTCTGCTACGTTATCTCTATAAATATTTACTTCAATCACAGAAATAAATGAACAATATTTTATTAAGGTCACTAACTCAGGAAACTATAACATAACATGCAGCAACTATTTATTGTTACAAGTTTTTATTTAACTTGCTTTGTTCATATGTATATGACTGTAAAAATCAAAATTTGTACTCGGAATTTAACCCACTTACTCTCTCTCTTTAGAACATGCTGAAATTTTACATACATGTACTAGGTGTGTGTAAGATTCGCCGGACTAAAAAGGAAAAAAAAAGTATATAGGTGACGCTGCCATCGATATAAGGAGAGACAGAATAAAACAACATTAGGAGGAGAATAGCGGCTACGACCTGTAGCACGACGAACAGAAATGTCATGAAACAACTGTCAAATGTTTAGTGTTAGTGAGTCTTAAATATTGTGTGTGTTGTGTGGCTGTTAAAAATAAATAAAATCTTCAGCCACTAAAGATTGTTTGATTGATTGTGTATCTGGTAGTGAATGAAATCTTCAGAGATGAAACTAAGAACCTACAACGGACAAACAAAATATTACTGAGTGACTGTTAAGTAACGAGGCTCATGGTGTTACAAAAGAAGTACGCATCCTCCAAACGCCAGCGACCGACAGCTGTTTAGCGAGAAGCCTTCGCTTTTGATCTGGTTCTGCAAGCAAATCCGTATATTCGTAGCCTTCATTCACGCTTGAGTTATTTTTTTTTGTTTCATCGGAAACATGATAAGAGAGCAACGAATTGTTATGAAATTTTACATGAAACTCTGAAAAACTGCAACAGAAACATATAAGTTCAAAATTAACCCCATTTAACATGACAATCTCCAGTTGAGTTTCCAAAAAATAAAAAAGATATCTTTGTAAGAAACGAAAAAAATAAATTTATTTGATGAAAATAATCCTTTTCCTAAGATTATATAACGTAATTTACCTTAATGTCAAATGATAACTTCACACAGTATGCTGATTAATGACAGATTTTTGAGGTTCATCTTGATGAATAAACAATTTAATATTTACGAAATGTTCCTTGCAAATTAATCCTATTAAATATAAGAATATTGAATTTCTCCGAAAACTATTTTATGTTGTAAGAAAACTCATCATGTATCGCATATTAAATTGTGCTACAAAACTTTAATAGGCAACATTTTATGTAAATGACAAAATCTGTCCCTTCTAGGGATGCTGAAAGCTATTAACAGCGTTTTCATATATATATATATATACACTTATATTAGACATTTTAATGGATATTTTAACGGTTAGTTTTTGATTTTAAAAGAATTAATTGGAAAGTTTTTGGGCGAAGATCATTTTATTTGATTGGAAAATATTGGTTTATGAAAACAATTTAGTAATTGAGATATCTTGACTTCCATTTTCTTCTTTGTTTCTTGTTTCTTTTCTTTAATTTACAAATTGAATTTTGGAGCAATTCAATTTTTACCCAACAAGATGCATTGGAGGAGGATTGATACCGTCCAGCATGTTTAACCCCACAATTCAGTATCCAGTTCTGAATATGCATGTTTTGTTTTGTTGGGAATTCAAATTGTTCATTTAGTTTCAAATTTGATTCAATTTTTATTCGTCTCTTTTACGTAGTTCTATAAATGTTTTCTATTGCTAATTTTGGGTTTTAATTGTTCTCTTATTTTATGTGTTTTAATAATAATTTCATTGCTTTATATGTATATATATATATATATATATATATATATATATATATATAAACAAAAATTACTTCATTTAAGACACTGGGAAATTTTGTTTATTGCTTCTATATAAGTGTGTAATGTTGAAATTAAATATTTGTTCATTCATTCATTCATTTTTCATTACTTTTCACTGGTTCTTCTTCAGTTCCTATGGTTTCATCAATATATACCTTCCTTTTTCAAAAATTAAATAAACACTTTTTATGAGGCTACTTCTTTTACCAATTCGACATTTAAAGGCATTTCAAAATATGAACTAGGATTTATAAGCATATAATATTGAACTTAAAGATTTGTTCTTTAATATTTCGGAGAATTATCATCAGTAATTTTTTATTCTATTGATAAATATATAACTTCTGATTTTAAGAGAAATACATTTAATTAATATAAAGTAGTCTAATATTCATATGAAATTCTAAAACCTTAAAACAAATAACCTTTAAGGTTGAAATGTCTTTTTATGATACAACACATATAAGCATTTCATTTAATAAAAATTTAGGGAAATTTTATGAATTTAAATTCAATTCTTCGTTATTGAATTATTATATATGTTGACAACAAACATTATACAAAATTATCAAAAAATCTTCTTCATAATTTTTGTACATTTTTTTAAAGGTATCCGTACACCTTCGTTGAAATTTTTTTGAAATACATTGATATTTGCTATCCAAATATTTTTAATGCTAAAATATAATCTAAGACAATGAAAAACACACTTAATAATCTGCTTTTAATTTTAAAAAAATTGGAGGGGAAATAGTACATAAGTTGATCATCAGAATAACGCTCATAACTCAAAAGTAAACAAAAATATCATTATTCTGTAAATTTTATCTTATTCACCATAACATATTTTGGGGCTGATACTACTTTTATAATGAAAATCATATTACTACAGTTTTATTGTGTTTCGACTCAAATAACAATAATAAAAAAAAAAAAAAAAAAAAAAAAAGAAGGTTTTAACAATACTTGATTTACACCTTTGTTTCTAAAAGCATATCAATTTTACAATCATGAAGGTAGTAGGGGTTCTTAAAATCTATATAAGGAAGATACTTTTAAAGTTTAAATTAATTTGATTCATAACTTTTTTCTGATATTTACGTTGCCATATGTAAATATGTCAAGAACACTCATTTTGAGAAAAGTCAAAACAAATTTTCAAATGCAATTAAGAATTAGCTACCGAATAAAATTCAAATGCCTGTAATTTACGTTCTAAATAAGGTATAAGAAAAAAATTAAAAAACTATTAGAAAGAAAAAAAGTTTAAATTTTAAACTGACATTAAAATTAAAAAATCGAAAAGTTTGACAAAAATGACGTTTTAAAGGTGTACGGATACCTTAATACTTTTTACCATTAAATTAAACCCTAAGTATGTTAAAGTATTTAAACAGAGCAATAAATTTAACATGAATTTAATGCAATTTTCCCATAAAGTTGAATAGAATAATAAGTTTATACATTCAACAAAGAAATTAGATTTTATATTAATACCTTAAAAGGCTAACATATTATATTCTTCATACAAAATATGCATACATAAATTTAATTAATTGCATTAGCGATATTTTTTGATCATCTACGGAATTCAGAGTTTCATATTTCGTTAAAGTAATATAAGTAACGGATTAGTAGTTGACTTTTTTTTAAACTAATATTTAAAATTATTTGAAAATTATGAAACCTCACATTTCTAAGATATGTTATCAGCATTAAGATTTCAGATTAGAGAAACGAGTATTTTGCATATTATATTAATAAACAAACTAGTAGGGAAGGTGTCATTAAAACCAATTCTACTGACTCAAATCTCAAAATTAATTATTTCGCTTAGTTTCGTGAAATTATGTTCATTATGAAATCTGTTATTTCCGCTAGAGGATGATGTTTTTTGAAAATATTTACCTTTTCGTATGATAACGCTAGTAAATAAGTCGTTACATAAATAGCTCATTTATTTAACGGCTATTGCTCGCTTTCGAAAATAAAGCCAGCTGCGTAAACGGCTGCAGAGCGCGAAACAAATTACTTAATTCTAATGTACCTGAAATGAACATTAAGTCCTTCGCTTCAAAATTTTTCATGGCAAGCAAATGTCTCTAAAAAATGAATATATGGTTTCTATGACAACGTGAACATGAATGTATCTAATTTGTGATATACGAGCAGTAATATACCTCTTATGTGTTCCAATGTTATGAAACATAGCTTGATGTTGAAATCTAGTTGTATGATATTATGTATTAATATGTAATTGAATAAAACAATACACCTAAACCTTAAATATATTATAATAACCCTAATCAAAATGTCAGAAAAAAGTTTTTAAAATGGGTTTAATTAGAGATAATTGCATTTAACTATGAAAATTTGTGGTTATTATTATTATTTTTGTCGTTATTATTCAAAATATTACGCTGGAAAGTGTGTGTGCGCACATTTATCTTCTTTACGAATTATAGAATACATATACAGGCTGTATACTTTGACAAGGAAATTGTGAAACATTATTACTGAAATTAGCTATAATTAATGTAATAATATTGGAGTTCGGAAGTAGTTATTTGCATATAGGTAAATTATTTATCTCTCAGGAGCTTAAAGTAATTAAATTAAAATATTATGTTCCAAATAACTCTTAGAGTTGCGTTTCAAAACCCGTAAGTAATTAATATCTTATAAAGAACACTAAGGAAATGTTTACTCCTTGTATTATATATTTATTACTTTAAAATTAGATAATCAAAAGTTAATATGCCTTAACGAAATAAAAGCTTGTACTTGTCATAAGGGTATTTGTATGTTATTCAAAAGAAACTGTTACATTGTAGATAAACGGCTAAGAATAGCTAATTTTAGGATGCAAATTAAAATACATTAAAAAGGGTTTATTTAGGTGCAATTCAAAAGTAAAAAAAAAATAAATAAAATTATTTTCAAATCCATAACCCCTTAAAAAACCAACATATACATATACGGGATAGCTACATAGTAATATAATGAAATTACTTTTAAACGATGAGTGTTCGAGTTATGCAGGAGTTATGAGTACAATTGTGAACCTCTGTCTAGAGACGAGAAAGAAACTTGATCTGTCACCTCCCTTTTCAAATTTTCTTCATCTTTGAAACATATTGCTGTTTTAGATACGCTCTTATTTACATTCAATTTATTATTGTTATTTAGATTTGAGGTGGAAAGTATAAATTTTATTGGATATTAATCTTATTTTTTCAAAATGTTGGAAATGGGGAACTTCATCATCGAACAGTGAGTATGAATACAAAATTATCATTTATTTATTTAAGATATAATAAAACAATAGTAGTACAGTTTAAAAAATGAATACAACAAAAAGAAAGCTAACAAAGAAAATTCATTGGATAGAAGAAAAATCAATTTTGTCGTAGAGAAACTTAGGGAAAAAGGCCTCTCTGCAATAACAATAATAATAGTTCACCGTTTTTCCGGCCATAAACGACGTCACCAGCTGCGGAGTTTTCTTTTATCTCGATATCACATCATCAATAAATCAAAGCTTTATTAGCCAGTTTCTTGAAGTGGCTTCGACATTGCTTTTAAACAGAAGATTTAATAAGCCTATCAAATAATTTATTGGTTATAGAACGGATCAAATATGGATCATTGCTTGTAAACGTTTTTATAAAAATATAAATAGTTGTATAATTTCCAAATTTTTCTATAAATGCTTTACTAGAAGGAG